>OMLB01043422.1:0-13234 GCA_900302555.1 Myripristis jacobus | reverse complement strand
CTCCTTTTGTAATCAAACACAGTCAGCGGTGCTTCGGGGTTCACTGCAATTTGTACAAAACCGAAAGTTAAGATGAAAAAAAAAAAAAAGCATTTTGGGGGTGGAAATGAGGGATTCACTTTCACCAGGCTCTTGTTGGATTACTTTGATTATTTTATCTCTGACCTGCAATTTGAAAATGTGGTAAAGCTGCAGACTTTTAGCTACAAATTTTGAATGGTCGTTTTCTGTCACTGAGGTACTAATGGCAGCAACAGAGGCACTAGCACGACTGATCTGAAGTTTTGATAAGTATATCTGCAGATTGTGTGGTTTCAGAGACAATTTGAATGAAGCTGAAGAGGCCAGGGGGAGGGTTAGGGTTAGGGTTAGTTTATCATTTTATTTTGAAATAAAAAATACAATTATTATTTATTCTTAAAAAAGAAGAAGTTGCCAAAAACAAAGAAACAAACAAAGAAACAAACAAAGCAAAAGAAAAGAAATGCAAAGTCCAGGTAAATGATTCAATTCCAAGAAAATCATATCAGTTGAGTCAGAACAAGTCATTCGATTTATTTCCTTTCGCAGACTGATCCAGTTGAATGAATGAATAATCATTCCAGCCATATTCAGCATACCCTTTGAACAATATTAATTAAATTTATTCATAAGCTGGAACTTCAGTGAACCCTCTGTACCTGAAGGCAGCTGTCAGCCTCTGAAAGCTAAAAACTGTTTCCATTGATTTTTTTGAAATGAACATGCTATTAACAATCTCCAACATCAGCGGCTCTGGAAATCAGTGGTAGTCAGTTTATTGTTCCTGTAAGCAGCTGCTAGCAGACATAGTATGATACTGAGCACATTGTTTTTATTTAAGTGACATCACTAACATGTATAAATTTGTTAGAGGTATATATACTTTTCTGACTAGGTTTTTAAGCTGAGAAACTGTGAAATATATCACCTTTTACACGTATTTAATTTCTGCAAAATGTTTGTTGACAAATATGTGCATCAATTTGACTGCTTACTAAGGGAGCCAAAATCTGTAATTGTGCTTACCAGTGCAACGTGACTTAAAACTGAAATGCTACTTCAAAAATGCAGCTAGAGGTTTTTATTTATGTACTTATTTTGTTTGTTGTTGTTGTTGTTCTTTTCATCACATTAACATTTGAATGTTCTTATTTCCATTGTAGAGAAGGTTACCATTGAATCAGATAACCTGATTTATTTATTCAAACATGTTTGAATTAAACATGAGTGGAATGCAAAACCTAAGTATTCACGGGAGGAGGGAAATCATTTCCATTATGAACACCAGACTTGCATGAAGTGTGCCAAGGGCAAGGAGAGAAAACAACATGGTGCCGAGGAAGCCGCTCTGTTTAATAGCGATGAATTCTGCAAGGGCCTGGATTGTTGAGGGAAAAGTGCTTCAAAGATAACAGTAGAGATTTTTTTTTAAAAACTGGGGTCATTTACAAATTTTAAACCTTACAGAAGATGCTTACTTTAAACTTTCAGCAGTGTTCAGAATGAATTCATCCACTAGTTTACTGGATGACGAAATGTTTATCTTAGACACAGGTTATTCTGTTGGGTGCTTTTTAAAAACTCAGCAGTTACTTAAGCGCAATGCCTTTGGAAATGTTTTTTTTTTTTTTTAAACTTGATAAAGCTGTATTAAATATTTCTCCACTGATTCAATGATCAAAGTTCCCTGTAAAAACCAGAGCAGACAAGCCATGAAAAGCGGTGTCTTATGTTGCATGGGGCTTTAGCTTCTGTATACTGTAGGATGAAGGCAAAAACCATTTCATCCAGGTAAAATCACTAGGCCTGCACAGTTTTGTGGTGAATGAATATCCATTATGAGAATGCAGTGGTGCTTTTGCTAAGAAGCAGCCTCGTTTTGCGGAAGTCCTCTTACTCTCTAGAGCCAATCAGGATGAGCAGTCCAACCATGTCAAGAAAGGTGGTCAAAACAACTCTGTGGGATTAAAAGTTTCCCGGTCAGGAGAGAGAACAACAGTCCACGTCCAACACCCTGCACTGTTTTTCACCTCTACCACATATTCCTCTCGATGTGACTGTTGAAGAAGCTCTTTTTTAGTTTTTGGCTTGTTTGTTTGTTTTTATTCTGTGGGACCTGTTAGGCTGTTTTAGCTCAAGCTACATCATGTCGTCTGCATTGGCCAATTACCCACAGGAGTAAGACACACAGTCAAACAACAAATTGGGCCCTGGGCTGCAAGGGAAATGCATCACCAACTACAGGATTAGTGTTTTTATGAGTTATGTTGAACCACACATTTACCAGATCAAAGCTGACCAATTTCTTTACCCTATACTTTAATGATCATGTAGGGAAGCTGGCTTATTGGAGTCCAGTGAGACATAGACTACAGCACCAGCACCTGGCAGAGAGTGTTTTGCTCAAGAGCCCCTCAGCAGGGCGGGTGCTTGCACACACCTGCAACTGAAACAGTTTCTCTCCAACCACAAGTTCATTCAGTCAGGACAGACCAGATGATGATGATGCAACACATGGAAAAAAAAACCCCAACATCTGTGCAGGTGAGAGGTGAGCACGTGCGATGTGAGCTGATCCAGTCTCACTTACCTTGACCTCCGTTATGAGGTGACCAAAGCTGGTCAGAGGGATCCGCGTCTTCACAGGGGACGTCGGCATGACTGCAGAGGGGATGAATGAGTGGGATGGTGATGTTACACGCGCTTTTATGTCCCAGACATTCAACGTCATGTCATAAAAACACACCTTCAGTTGAATGATTTCATAGTTATAGCTGAATGATTTCAAAATGCACCGGTACTTACTACTGTGTTGAATGCAGGACGGGACGGGACACTTACACAATGTTTTGGCGTGTTACGTACTACGGTATCACTGACAGACAGCAGATCTTAGCCAATGATGTGCTTCCCTCCAGAGGGCCGGTGGGCGGGCATCGAGGGGTCGTTACACAAACGGCCAGCATCGCGAGACTAACGGCAGGTCTGAGACCAGTGCGTGTCATCCTCCGTATGGACAAAGGAGGGCGCAAGACTCAAGTTTATGACAAGGATTTCCACCCGACTGCAGCAGGTTGGGATGAAAGCATGAGCAATTAGACAGACAGTAAGTTTAAATTAATCATAATCACATGGAGAAACAGTTGTTTACCTTGAACAACAGAGTTTGGATAAACGTGATACTGATCTAATAATAATAATAATAATAATAATAATGAAAAAAACATAATTAGGCCCATAACCATGAAAGGATTGAAAAGGCCTCCTTGGTCACCCAGCGCTCAACAGAGAGCAAAGGAGCTCTGACCTGCATCACAAAACACAACATTAAGCCCACCAGCCTCTTCACTGATATCCACACTACAGCCTACAGGAGCATCACCGGCACAGGTCTCCATGGAGACATGCTTTTTGTGCTCGGTAATATGTACAGATTAAAACACCAAGATACAGTTGTTGCTAATGGAGGATCACTGACACCGATCATCCAGTGTGCTGCACAGGCTGGCCTGAAGGGCATCTACAAAACAGTATTTACACCATTATACTGAGACTTCCCAACCCGGACTCATCTACTGTGTGCAAGTATAAACTTGAATTACCTCAAATGGAAAAACAAACAAACAAACAAACAACAACAACAATTCAGACAGACGCTACATGTAGGGTTGGTCTGTTTATATTGTTTACTAATTTTGTTTCAGTTTTAGTTTAGTTTCAAGTGGTTTTTTGGCTTTAGTTGTTTTTTTTTTCTCTTTTGTTTCTTTGTCTCTTTTCTGTGTAGCTTTATTTTTGGGAGACAGGGTATTTATGGTGCTCACATGAGGTGCACCAGAATTTTCGAAAATAATCCCAAACAGGATTTTGGCATTTGGCAATGTTGGCACTTCCTCAGAGAGCAAGAGATGCTCCTGGAGGCCTAACAAGTCAGTTCACAGCATATCACCATCTTCTGGTGTAGCTGGCATTCAGAAGGGAAAAAAAGCTCTTATTTTGTACTCCATCATAAACAAAAATACAAATGCAAACAATTTTGCTTTTTTTCTTACTTGACTTTTTAACAGCTAATGTCAGTAGTAGTCTTCGTTTTAATTTGCTATAATTATCTTCCTACATCCATCCATTTTTCATACCTCCTGAAGTGTTAATGTTGTCGGATAATTACCTTGGCGCACAGTTTTAAATCCTAGGCCATTTGTCTCACTGTGTTTACTTTTTGTCTGAATATGTATTTTTAATTCAGCACACCAGCATAAAAAGCATAAAAAATAGTTCAGCATAGTTTAGCATAAATTTTTCTGTTTGTTTTTTTAGTTTAGCATCACTTAATAGAACAGTGGGAGAAAATTTGCATTTTAATAATTTAATCATAACACTGAATATTTAGTATACATCGAGTGACATGATCTTACAAAATAATAAACCATAACAGAAACATCCTATGATATTTTCTGTTACAAATTTGTTCCATATTATACTGAATTCTATTTGATATATGCAATTGTTTTTGAACTCGGGTTTTCAAAAACTTGATGCTTTCATTTTCTCCATAACAACACTTGCTTTCTTCTCTCATCCAATGAATCCAAATGTCTGGAGCTCCTTCAGATGGTAAAACTGCCAAAGTGATGAGCTGCCCAGCTGCACTGAGATGCAACCATTATGACAGGACTGTAAACACATTTTTAAACCTCAACCCGCAGCTCTTTCCACTTGTGTAATTTCCACAGTGTTGACTCTGTGATTATGCTTGGTCTAAATATGTGGCATATTTTAAAAGAATACTATGTCAAAAAACAAATAAAGTAATTCTAAAAACATCCTCATCTGCTTGTTACAGATTCACCTAAAATCCTAAAAAGATACATTTGAAATTTTAGAGGCTTTTTCCCCCTAGTAGATGGCAATCCAAAAGGCAGCATGCTCAGCTCAGTATAATAGCTTATTGTTCCATTTCTATTTCCTTGTAAATGGAAAATGAAAATGGAATCTGTCCTGCTAAACAAAGAAAAAGAAAATGCTTTTGCAGAGACCTGTTCTGCATTTTTCATTTCATGTTTCATTTTGCATATTTCATTTTATACCTGTAATTTTCAGATTGCATTACATATTAATTTCAGTGAGAGGATGAGAAATGCAAATATATTGCTATTCTCCTCTGAAAGGGTACATCAATTTCACTGTACAAAATTCTAGGAGAGCTTCTGAAATTTCTCCTTAGGGAGGGTCATGTCCCTGAACCCCCAATGCCTGACATTCCTCTGGAAATGCTCTTTTTTTTTAAGATGGGTTTTATGATACTTTATGTGACAGTTCACACTGAAGACAGACAGAAAAGATGGGAAATGGTAAAAGGTGCAGGTGGACTGTAAACTGAAGCCATTGTGTTTCCATGATCAGATCTCAGCCAATTGAACGACAGGGCAGTGTAGAAGTAGTGGCCTTTTTTGATCATTTTGCCCCTGCCTTGCTCAAAATATCATGTGATCATGCATATAGTTATAGTTGTGTATAGTTACATACCATCATGAGGACACTTTTTCAACCCCAAAATATTCTCTCTTCAAATATTTTATATAAACTCATAGCTTATCATCAACCTTAAAAAAATTATTTGATTACATGCTCCCTTTTCCTTTTATATTACATATGGTACATACAAAAACAACAGACATGCCAAAAAAAAGCAAGTACCCTCCCCTTCTAGTTGAGAAAAGTCTACCAAATTTGCACACACTCTCTTTGTTTGTCCTTTAAAATAAATGCAATTCTTTTTAAATTAAGAGTTCCGAGAGACATTAAGAGAGACATTTTGTTTAACCAGGCACCTCATTTTTACAACAAAAGAGACAACAGGCATCGCTGAATTGTGTTGCTGTAATTTACTAAATTCCTCTGATTCTGCCAGAATGATCAGCATCATTTATCACAAAATGGAGACCTGTCTATGAGGATCTTACGTAATTTAGCCCTAGTGTAGTGCAATCCATGCAAAATTCTGAATTGCATCAGGCAGTGCCGGGCATTTGTTGCTGCACATATTCTAAACTTTGATCCGAGATGTCTTCTGATTTCTGGGTGTTCATTTCCTTTTTTCTACTGATTAAGAGTGATGCCTCACTTTGTCTACAGTTTGCAAACGTCTCATCCACAAAGGTGGGATATTTGCATCTTTATGTGTATTTTGTAAACCCAAATTCAGAAATGTTCCACTTAAATCTGCACAAAAGAGGGACTGTCTGCTAAAGGCAGTGAGAAAGATATATTTCCTCAGGTTGGAATGCTTCAATATTTGTTGCCAAATACATATAACATAATGAATAGCATGTTTTATGTAATGCTATAGAAAACATCGAGTAGCTGCTTACTGCCTAGTTATAGGTCTTGAAGTTGGACGTAGCTAAATCCATTCGTCTTATCTTTGCATAGATTTTTTTTCTTTTTTGATAAGTTATGTAGTCCCTGGCATTAAAATGCGTTTTGGGTTATCCATTCACAAGGGGACAGCTCTAAGTACAAGTATGAATGTATCCAAGACTCATTGAAGATGCATTGAGATCCAATCAGTCAGACCACATTAGGATGTGGTCTTGGCTGCATATGGCCGCATTCTTTCAGCAGTGTGTACACTAATGTACCACACTGAAAGACTGCCTACTCAACTGATGTCCTCTGTGTTTAGATACGTACTCGTTCGCTTTGTCCACAAAGTCTGAAAATTTCGAAAAAGCCATCAAATAGTCCATCAAACATCTTGGGTGATTTGGTGTGTCTGGTACATGCCAAGGAATAGACCAAGTCTGTACTATTTTGATTTTGTGCGTGGGCCAAAAATCTTGCAAAACTCGTCTTCTGCCTTTTTAAATTTCTGGCACACTATGCATGGGAAGTGCATCACTGCCTCTTGCTGGTTAAAAAAAGGCAATGCATCTGCTCTTTGCAAATGGAAACAATATACGTGTTTATTTGCATTTAGAGGCAGGAAGTGAAAGCTGATCACAAGTTGTCACTCGAGACACATGGGAAGATGTATTCTAATATCAGGTGTGAACTGGCATTAGATGTGATCGGATCACACAAGACACATGTTAATGCCAGGTGTGAACAGGGTCTGAGTAGGACAAATGTACTTTACAAATTCAATGGGAATCCAGTAGATGTTGAGATATCAAATTTGGAATTCTGACCTAATTTTGGACCTTACATGGTGACATAAGAAATGACAGGGTTCATTCTCTGGGAAGCATAAACACACTCAGCAAATTACTTGGCAATCCAAGTACTGTGTACAAGTCAAATGGCTGGCATGAGGATGGCACAAAAGGAGATGTAATAGGGGCATCATAATCAAGAGGAATATTTCTTTGGGGAGTATGAATGCACTCACCAAATATCATGGTAATGCACTGATTACATTTTGTGATACAGTATCTTGTGATCAAAACTGACTGGGTTCATCTTCAGAGGTGCATTAATGCGCTTTCCAAAGTTCATGCTAATTTGCCCTATAGATTTTGGGATATCGTCTACAAGCCAAAACTGTTGCTGACAATGGTGCAAGGGGGAAGAGTCATGAGCTCACCAGAACTGATAAGGTTCATCATCTGTGGAGCATGAACGTGCTCACCAAATTTCATGGCAATCAGACCAACAGATTTCAAGATACAGTATGTTAAGTGTCGAATAGATGGACTGACACAGCAATCCTTATGCCCCACCTGCCAGCAGGGCAAAAAGTCTTTAGTATTTATTGTTTTTTTGTTATTTCTTTTAATAACAGTTCATAAACAGACAAAGCTCTCCAGTGATGCTTAAAAGGGAACCTTTTATCAACTTTAAGTATAACACACATTAACTTATACCTCAAAAATTCCCAAACATGTGGTATGAAATTTGGTGTGAGGCTGAGTCACACCTATTATATATACTATTATATCATATTACATCATTTCAGCTCCTTTTCATGTTAGTAACAAGAGTTCGACAAGGAGGAATTTTATCTCCTTTTTTATTTAATGTTTATATGGACGACTTATCTAACCAGCTAAATTTGACCAATTACATCCTGTCTTGTAGGTGAATCTATTGTCAATCACCTTATGTACGCGGACGATTTGGTCCTTCTCAGCCCGTATAGTGCTGGGATGCAACAGATGCTGAGGGTGTGCTCACAGTATGGCATAGATCATGATATAAAATATAATGCCAAGAAAAGCCACATAATGATTGTCAGAAGCAATCAGGACTGGAAGATAAATTTCCCTAACTTTTATTTATCTGGCAGTCCTCTTCGCATATGTGAAGAAATAAAATACTTGGGTCATGTTTTATGTAATGACTGGACAGATGACAAAGATATTTATCGGCAGCGTCGTAAAATTTACTCTCAGGCCAATATGCTGCTAAGGAGGTTTTCTATGTGTTCAGATTCTGTAAAATGTTCCCTGTTCACATCTTATGTCATGCCGCTGTACACTGCTCAATTGTGGTTTAATTACAAGAAAAGGAGTATGCAGAGGCTGAAAGTAGCATACAATGATGCTTTGAGATTGCTGCTCCGGATACCTAGGTGGCACAGTGCCAGTCACTTGTTTGGTGTGTCTACCTGTGAGGCACTGAGGCAACTGATGTATGGATTTATGTGTCGACTGGACAAGTCTGAGAACTTTATAGTAGAGACTCTGGTCAACCCTCTAAAGAGCTGCTATCGTTTCACTTCAAAGCTGAGACGACACTGGAACAACATGTCTTTTAATATGCACAGTATTGTGTCTTGTATCTTTCTGTTTTTCTCTTTTTATGTATGAATAGTTGTTATTTTATATGGCCATTTAGTCTGCAATAAAGATTTATATATATGCACAAGGTGAAACATCACCTTTGTGCATTGTCTTCCCTCGGTTACTGCATTGGGTGGGTCTATGTTTTCACTCCATTCTGTCTGTTTGTTTATTTGTCATGTGGCAAGGAAGAACTGATTAATTTTTCATACTGATTGGCCAAAGGGGTGTGTGGTACCGGATGTGGCTTCACATGCATGTAACTTTTGAACAAATTTATGCAACATCATGAAACCTTGTGGACAGGATGGTCATAGGGAAAGGAAGCACAGATTAGCTTCTCACAGTGATTGGCCAAAGGCGTGTGGCAGTGGGAATAATTAACTCTTGAATATGGAATATGTGGAACTGACATATCTCAACAGTTGCATAGTGTTGGCGGAGAAATGTGCTCAGCTGAGTGCTTTTTTCTAGTTACATCAAATGCTGCTACTGAGATGCTGCTTGTTTGGGAAACGGGACTGTCAATCACAACCATCTGGCGGCGGTCCATACTAAAATAAATATACAGTATATGAGCAATAGCAACAATAATAACAGTTCAGTGCAAAGCTATGAAAATACTGTTGTACTGTTGTACACAGTCAGGAACTTAAGTTCCAGCAACAAAAACACATATAGTTCCTCATTGAGGTCAGCTTTCCCCAATGATTAGCATTTTATCAGCACAGAATAAATAACTTCAAGATTAGCACTCACAAATGTGATGCTAATGGATGTATATATATGTGCTTGGAACAAAATGTAGCATTTCTCTTGGATACACAGCCATTATTTGACGTATTTTTCGAAAAGACCCATTCATATTTTTGCCATACTGTCCACGCAGGGCCAGCCAGGAATACAGAATGTTCCCAGCTGAGCCCGGCCATCCTTGAGTGAAATGGGGTGTCAATAGGGAGGTGACCAAACTGCAGAAAGGCTGTTTACTGGGCTAAAGTGATCAGACTGACAGATGGTGGGCAATGTCGTCTCTGCCTTGTACTTGGTCACGTGGAATTACGAGCTGATGCATGTCTACACGGACACACTAAGAGCATGAAACAGAGTAAAAATTGATCTGTTTCAGTGATTCAAGCTGCAGTGGCCGTCCAGCTTCAACTAGGCTTGTCCATGGGGATTTTGGAATAAACACCAAACACTGGAGATGCTGGTTTACTGCAAACAAATGACGCATAACGATGACTTCCAGTTCAGTTCTCTGTAGCTAAGCAAATAACAGCGGTCTGAGAACACAGCCCTGTCTCGTTCCCCTGCAGAGGTGAGAACAAGAATAAATGGTCTAATGTTTTTGTATTGTTTTTTATACAGAGTTGTTGTAGCATATAGTTGTTCCAAATTCAAAATTTTCGCAATACTTGCAGTTAAAGCAATTTGACTTGACCAACAAATCATTTCCCTCTTGCAGTTATCTCACAAGATATTTTTGTGGTTTGTTACCAAACTTAAAGTGATTTGCAAAATGTTCTGTCAAAATAGGGGAAACTCCAGCATAACAAGGAGGCTTAGGCTAATATATGGTTATTGAGAGGGGATTATATATGATTAGGGTAAGGTACATTCATCACATACACACACCTCAAACCTACGTGCAACTCCTGGGCATAAAAGACAGCATCAAGAAAAATGCATCCGTCACAAATGAAAGTCATACCAAAAGCACAAGGAGTTCTTGTTGTTTCCCTGTCCAGTCTAGAACAAAAGATTCCTGTGCCTGCCTGCATGACAGATGGCTACACCACCATTTCTGTTCAATCAAAAATCCCCACCAATTAGCAAAAGGTATTTCTGCCAGGAGATCGAGTTTAATCTTTCCAACTCACAGCATCGGATGGAAAGCATTCCAGAGCCATGTGCAGACAGCGAAGGGCTCAGAGCAAAAGTGATGTAACTAACTTTTTCTTGTAATTTTATACTAGAACAGAGAATAAACAAGAACTTGAATTATGGTATCTTTTCTTATTAAAAACATGATGCAGGAATCATTCATACACTTATGTAGATTAAGATGCAGATGAGATGTGATATATCTATATAGATATAAAGCTATTAACTGCAGTTATGTGGTTATTGCAGCAAATTTAATCTTGGGTTTTCGCTTTAGTCTTAGATTTTCTTTTTTATCTTGTCTTACCCTTGTAGTGTTTAATGGGGAGCTGAGGCCAAGTCTCATTTGCCTTGTGACTCACAAACTGCCCTTTTACAGTGCCCATGAATGTCATCTCCATGTGGAATTTTTCTGTTGTTTTCACTCGGAGCACAACAGGATATACAGTGGGCGACATGATAAGACTTTTCCTGCTGAAAATGATATTCCACTCCACACTCTGACTGTGCGAAAATACTGTACAATACCTACATATGTTGCCAAAAATAAAAGTTCCTTGGAAGTCTTATGCAAGATTGCTGTGATTCCTTGCCAGTGGCCACGCCCCTCGCCTGCAGGCCCACAGAACCTGTTGCACCCTAAACTTGGCAGGACTATAATGCAAATGTCTGTTCTGACCATATAGCGAGAACACAACCCAAAGTATGTAAGACTGAGGCGACTTCAATGTTGCTGCTGTGAGGAAGCAGTTTGAAAATCTTCTCACACAGGTCTGCCTACAAACAGAAAACCATTATCAGCTTCATAGCAGTAACAAAGTATTAACATGAAGTAGTATTGATTCATTGACTCCATGGCTGGAGTCAATAAATCAGTGACTGTCCTGAGGCCAAGTGAGTGACAGTCCTAATCTTGTTACTGTGGTGCTGGTGGTAAAATTACCAGCTCCATTCAGTCAGACTGTCAGATCATCAACCTCTTGGTGATGCCTTATTTTTCAGAATGATTAAAGATTATCATTATCATCGTGATTTATCTCACCGTCATGGCCTAAAAATAGTTATGTCTTTGAGGATAGAATTTGTCATCTGCAATGCTGGCTGATGAATCTCAGGTTGTAACAGTTTTACAGAATGGAGTGATTGTGACTTGGAAAGAAGCCCTTAAGATGTTCACGCCCCCCCTCCTCTGTGTGTGTTGTGTTGTGTTGTGTTGTGTTGTGAGAGAGAGAGAGGGAGAGAGAGAGGGAGAGAGAGAGAGAGAGAGAGAGAGAGAGAGAGAGAAAGTGGAGAAAGTGTGTGTGTGTGTGTCTTACAGTAAACCTATAGCCTACCCACCTGAAAGTATGCAGGAGTTGTGGTTCAGCTTGTGTTACTATTGTTTGTGAAGGAGTGAAGCATTGCTTCATAGGTGCGAGACACAAACACACACACACACATATATACACACACAAAGTTGAGTGTAACTTGTAAGAGACAAAAAAAGAACGAGACAAGAGGAGGAGACAGTGACAAAGAGGTGGGTGAGAGAGAGACAGGTTGAGAGAGAGAGAGAGAGAGAGAGAGAGAGAGAAAGAGAGAGAGAGACGGAGGGGTTTCTAAGAGCAGCAACATTGGTGCGAACAGGGAAGCAGGCGCGCGGCACGGGGACCCGCCGGAAGCAGCAGCAGCAGTGAGGCGCGAGCTGGGCACAGACAGACAACACCGGGAGCACGAGCGACACAGAGGCGGTCAGCGGGGCGGAGTGGAGGAGGCACCTGCACCGCGACACATTCTCCCTCGCTCTCCCCCGTCTTCCCCCTCTCTCCGTCTCTCTCGGCTCTCGCTCCTTCCCCCGTCGGACAACCGCTTCCTCGTTAAGATGGCTGACCCGAGCAGCGACGGAGAGGCACCGGAGAGCGCGCGCGGCTTCGCCCGCCAGGGAGCCCTCCGCCAGAAGAATGTGCACGAGGTGAAGAACCACAAGTTCATCGCGCGCTTCTTCAAGCAGCCCACCTTCTGCAGCCACTGCACAGACTTCATCTGGTGAGTGAGTGCTGTGCGCGCGCGTGCATGCATGCGTGCGTGCGTGTGTGTGTGTGTATGTGTGTGTGCGTGGGAGACAGAGACAGAGAGAGAGAGAGTGACTGCAGGACACAGGTGATTCACTTGCTGCTGCGGTTGTCTCTGGCCTCCACACACACACACACACACACACACATTGTATTCAGACAGCGCAGTGTTCTATTAAGTGCTGTTGATCAGGGCGCTGCGTTGCGCCATTCCCCAGTTTTACACAATGCGACAGTAACACGGGCCTGTGGGATGGATGCGTGTCGGCAGCCGCAGAGCAGTCGTTGCTCGGTGTTTACCGCATCGACCAGCCATCTATCTCCGTGAACCGGAGATCTGGTGGAGGAATGCAGCTACACACAGGGCCCCCACTGTTGCTGCTGCAGCTGTGTGTGTGTGTGTGTGTGTGTGTGTGTGTGTGTGTGTGTGTGTGTGTGTGTGTGTGTGTAGGTGGTAATTGTAGGCGTCAATGTGTGTGTGTTTGGATGTGTGTG
>OMLB01043421.1:6363-37280 GCA_900302555.1 Myripristis jacobus | reverse complement strand
CCGCCGAGTGTGAAGTGTGAAGTCAGTCGGATGAATGGTTGTCGAGAAAATCAAAGGACAGACATATAATCAGACAGAGATTCCCTCCATTTTAATTAGAGTTTAGTTAGATGGTTATTCCATGATTGTCCATTTTTAGATTGTTTCATCATTCAGGCCTCACTGCTGTAACATTCGTCACAACTTACTCTTTCACATCCTTAGAGCTGAAGTCAAGGTAGCGGTTGCTGATCCACTGGACCTCAAACCAGTCCCTGTGGTCGGTGTTTCCACAGCACTGAAATTCCATCTGCAGACGGTCAATATTCTGCTTCTGGAAACAGCGCCCAGGCGTGTCCGTGTCCTTGTAGAAGCGGATGCCGTTCCTCAGGCCGATCTTCAGAGAATTCTCCAGGCTTCCCTTCATGGCGTAGCTCATGACCACAGACAGAAGCATTAGGACGGTGAAGAAACAAGATGTCGCAAAATAGGGCTTCAAGAAGGTTTTCCAGCGAGGGAATCGCCCAGCATCCAGGGCATCCTGACAGATCTTCCCAGCAAAGTAGTTGATACCCAAGGAGGCCAGACCAACAATCATGAGGGTATTGGGCACAACATGTACATCTGTGTTGTCCATTACCTGGAAGTAAGTCATAGAATAACATACTGAAGATTATTTATGCTCATTTTCTTGGGGAAAGTCTTTGAACACAGACTTTCAAACATGTGTGATTGACCAAAAGTCTACCGACTGTCTTTTTTAACATTTATTTACACATAGAAGATATCCTGAGCACATAGTATAGGTTATTCTCTAGCATCACTTCCCAGTTGTTCAGTGACATCCACACTTAAGAGCTTTCCAACTCAAGCATAAGCTCCTGTTGGCCACTGAGCATCTTAACTGGAGCAACTGGGCCTTAAGCGTGTTGCTCAGGGGCATGCGACAGTATTTGTCGACAGTATAATTCATGTAGCATCTCAAATTTTATGAGATCAGGTGGGATTCAAACCAGTGAACTTCCATTCATAAACTTTCTTGTTCTGATATGATAAAGATATGAAAAAAAGGGATGAAACCATAAAGTAGCAGAACCTAACAAATGTCTCATTGCACAATGAGGCTGTGTCCATAAATGTGTAAGGCAATGCATGTTTTGTGCTCATTTTTTAGGATTTGATTCTCACTTTTGATTGATTGCAGACCTGAGAGTCCTATGTTGTGGGATTGTGTGGATCGATGGACAAATAGCAGAAAGTAGATTATCTCCATTGCACCAGACATTCTGTACTTTCTGCTGTGGCAAGTTTTTTGGTCTGTAACTAAACTTATTCCAGCAAAGGATTTATGAGTGTGATTAGTTGCTTTTTTCATAAGTGAATATTGGCAACAGCCAGATACCACAAGCTGTTCAAATAGCTTGGAAAGGTTTCTTTTTGTCTCAAAAATGTTATCTTTGGGAAGAAATATTTTGGTATTTTATAGTACAGCAACTGAAAGGAAATTATTGTGCACAGTGTTCATTTCACTTGCAATTACGTTGATTTTATCAGGAACAATGTCTTGACATCGATATCTTCATCGATGGCTTTAGAATTTCAGGTGTGCAAAATCTTTTTTGTTTGTCCTTTTAAAAATATTTTTGACATATGAGTAATACGAGAGTACAGCTATAGTCCGGTAGTACAAAGATCTAGTGATGTTTTATTATTCTGTCTACTAATAATTAAAGAAAATACATAAAAGTACTTAAATACGTATGCATCCAAACGCTTCAAATGAGCTGTGAATGTTTTGTTTGTGATGCTAAATTCTGATTGTCTTCAAAGATGGGGATTAAGGTGATTAAGGATGAAGACAAGATAGATCCTGGTTTAATAAACGTTGAGTCAGGATCCAAAGTGGGTCACAGGTGTGTTGAGTTCAGGTGGGCCTTTGAGCCTCTGTGCAACACTTGAGAAGCTTAAAGTTGCACTGTGAACAGTTTCAGAGATGTGAGGACCCTTCAGAGACACAACTGTCCAAAAAGTGTGGAATAAGCATGAAATCTGATATTTGAGACCACATGGCTCTCATCAGCACGCTCGCTGAGAGATCACGTGCTGCTTATTCCATGCCTCTTTTTTTCAGTTGAGTCCAAACAGTAGTAGTCCAAGTAGTTCACTTCAACCAACCCTCAGTTTTTGCAGAGTGCATCTTTAATATCTCACTTGAATCTAGGACTCAAAAAGGATATTTTACTTGGCTGCCTGTGTAGAATATGTGAAATTATGTCAGATATGCTTTGACTCATAGTCTCAAAAATCTTCTCTGTGGCCAGATTGCTTCCAAAGACTGTTCCAGTTGAAAGTAATACAACCACAGATGGTGTTTTTATTCATGTTTATGGTGGACTCGCAGTTACTGTGAATATATGAATAATTACATTATAGTATGTTACCTTTCAACCATTACGTATCTTGTCTGTTAATGTAGAGCATTTATTGTACAGTGTAGTTTAGAAAAACCCTATTTGTCATTTGTATATTATGTTCAGAGCATGATTGCACTAGTACCTACACATGCTGTATATTCACTATTACATAGAGGAATATCACAATATCTCACGTATTATGGCAATAAGGTTTTATGTAAAATACTGTGCAACTTTTATGCACTTAGTTGCATGTTACAAGTGAAAGGTTTGCTGTTGCTTTGTCACCAAACTCATCCTGAACATTTCAAATAATGATATAAACCCAATGCATTATTTTCACAGGATGATTCTCCAACAGGACTCTGATACAACTATGTTAACTTGATGAAGGTGCCCTCCAAATGCACCATGTAAAGCTAGCTGAATATTAACTCAGTCCTTGTATGCTTTTGGTAATTTGAACGTGCAAAAAGTGCCAAAAGCGAAAATGCTTTTGAAGTATTGTTTTAAGCTTAAAGTCACAGGATGTAAGACTTATGAAATACCTCTGCCCTCTTTCGTAGCTCCGTCTTAAGGATGCAGCCCAGGGTGAAGGTGATAGCACCAGCCACAGCTGCAAACCAGGAGAGTACCCACAGTCCCTGGGCTAACTTCACCCTTTTCTCAAAGGGGAATTTCATCTTCATCACCACCATGGTTGCAGCAAGGGGGTCCGAGTCTTACCGGGGGAGTAGGGGAAGGAGAGCGACAAGGAGGCGAACGAGACTCTGTTGTATCTGTGGATAAGGAAGAGAGTGCAGAGGCTAGACTCCAGAAGAATACTTGAAGTTGTAAATTAAAAAGCTTCAAAGAGGAACAGCACTGATGAAATTAAAGTAATCAAAATCAAAAGGAAACTTCTAGCCAGCTGAGAACAAATTTTTATCCAGAATGAAAAAAAACAAGACAGAAATCCGTGGAGAATTCTAAGAATCAAAGAAAGACATCAAAGTTTTATATCTCAGATGATGCGTCTTGGATTCATGGATGCTGCTGGATCAAAGTTCACCTTATTTGTTGCCCCAAAAAGTGCCGAAAAAGGGTCCAAAAAATGTCCTTGGACCACTACGTACTATCCAGTGTGCCACACAGTGGATTTGGCACACTGGTTTGGTAAAAGTGGATGCCCTGGACCGTCTTACCACTAATACCTATATATCCTATTAAAATGGTCTGTGAATCCAGGCCATTGTCTGCTCAGCAAACCCTTCCTCGCAGAGCAGAGAGGGACATGGATGACAAACCAAATTGAATATGACAGGGAGATGGATATTATAAGGCGTTACCTTAGTAGCACAGATCCTTATGACACAATAGCTTCAGACCCCCCCCCACCACCCCTCCCACAAACACACACACACACACACAAATTTGACATGATAAATATAAGATTAGTACAATGTTCAAATTATGAGAAATATTTTATTCATGTTTTGCTATCATGTAAATTATATCTTATCTATAAAGGAAAAATTGAAGGTACAAAAGAAATAAACATGTCAGAGCTCATTGAAGTAAATTTACTTGGATGCAGTTTTTTTCTTCAAATAATGAAAAAGGGAAGGAGTCCAGGCAAAGAGACCCTAACCCAGTAGATACATCTGTGCTAACATGCCATTGTAGCTGCACCAACGCCGTCCATGGCTCCTGCGGAGGAGGAGCCACCAAAACCTATGTGCACCTCACCAAAAATGTAAGAGAACGTAAGGCGACGCAAGACTGCAAGATCTGTGATTGGTCCACTAGACCGCTTTGTCCTTCTTATGTGTTTTGTGGTTGATATCCACTGAGCGTGAAGACAACATGGAGCCAGTTGAAGAGAGACTAGAGGAAGAGGGCTCAGATGTTGCTAACACATCCTCAGTTTACATACACTGCAAGATGTCACTAAATTCATGGTGAGAAATATACCAAAACATTGGTTTGGACAACATCAATTGTCCGAGAGTGGACTGTTTCATATAATGTCAACACAATTGCTTCTGTTTTTATCTGTGCTTCATTATCGCGTTATCAAGGTGACAGGAAACCCAACACAAATGTTAACACATGTTGCATGGTGTCCATGGAATTGTAATTTTTGTCATTTACAGCGTAAATGGTGGGCGAATTCAGGGAGGTGTTTATTGGTGAACGGGTGTCATGTCAGAACATGGCCCCATTCACCGATTGGCCTTCAGCAGGGCGGAGAGCGGAAATGGGTGGAGTTGAACAAGGTGTGTAACACGAGGCATTATGGTAATTTGAGTGTTTATGATTCTGTGACCCTAAAACCCAGAAGTACGGAGGAGGTAAGCTCTGACTTTCTACTACTGTTGGGTGCAATAGAGATCGTGCAGGACCAGAAGACCTCTCTCTTCAGACTAGAGTTCTCATCGGGCCTGAAAATTAAGACCCTACCCTAACGGGGCCCTACTGGGCCAGCCCGAGGCCCTACCCTACCCTGCTAATTAGCCCGACAGCCCAATAAAGCCCAAAAAACAAAGAAAGGAGAGGAAAAAAAAAAAGATCGCCAAATTCGCCATTATTTAGCAGCGCCAGTGGCTCAGTAGCAGTGAGACACCGGACAATAGTTGGTAAAAGGCAGCTTCACATGTTCAGTTGTTCATAAAACATGCTAAGTTAGTAAAGTTACTGTAGTTCTGCACAAAATGGTTTAATTTAGCACTAAACTGTTATCCCTGTTCTCTCTCTCTCTCTCTCCTTCTGCTTCATGCCTGCGTCATTCATATTTTGTCCTTCAACGGCAACAGTAAAACCTTTTGCTCAAGTCCTCTACACAGAACCAGAACCCGAAGCCCTACCCTACCTGACCAATTCACACACATTTTAGGCCCTACCCGACATTTTCGGGTAGGGTCGGGTTCGGGCAGAATTTGAGAACTCTACTTCAGACTGAAACCTTTCCTAAACACCCTTGTCCCCTAACGGGGTCTTGGGTAGTCTGGTTTAAAAAGTTCTGCTGCACTTCTGAACACACACAACAATACAACTACATCACTACAACAAGGTGAAATTTTTAACTACTAGATGCCGACAAAGTGCAGACCATCTACCTGGGTTTTAAGCCCTTTTAAGTGCACATATGCAAACAGCTTTTCCTCTGCACAACTGAGGAGGAGGTGGAGAGAAACCACCTCCAGTCAAGGATTTCAGCTGTAAATGATGCTGTGTGTGGAGGTTTACATTTCCACGTTTTGGGAATCAGTTCCTGTTGCTAAGGCAACCTCTAAACCTTCTTGACATCTGCCTCTTGCCCAATTGGAAATTACAACAGACCCCTTCCGTTCACCTTGGGCTTCCAAGGCAGTGTGACACTATTTGACTCTATTTCATTAGCAGCTGCAATATATAAGTAAATCTTACGTTGGGTTTTGCAATACTGTTGTTTTTCTTGTATTTTGTGTGGTGTGGTTACATTTTGAAAACTCTGTAATGTTACAGTTCTATTTAGATAAAATGAAATTGTGTACATAAGGAATCACATAATGTACTTGAGCAAATAAATGCTGATTACATCTTTATTATTTATTATTATTTTATTAGACACTACATGGAGAATAATACATGATTGGCATTCAACAAGCAGGTGAAATTCAATTTCTGTTGCAGCCTTGGCAGATTAATCATCATATGACAGAGAGAAAATGCAGCACATATACACATATTCAAAACCAGGCAGCTGTAGTTATATATAGAGTAGCATAAGTGGCAGGAGTGTGCACTGTGCTGCAAACATTGCAGTGAAGATCATCAAATATTTAACAATGCATGAATGTGGGTGATTACAAATAATAATAATGAAGTAATGAATACAGGCAAGTTCCATGCATTAAAGAGGAGAAAAAACACTTGTTTCCTAATTTTTACAGTATCAATATAGATTTAAAAAATGCCTACAGTACATTTGCATCTATAAACTAGAATAGAGAGCTAGTTTACCATTTAAAGCAGTTTTTTGTCAACTGGCAGCCCGCAGGCTACATCTGGCCTGCCAAAAAGTATTTAAGATATATGGCTTTTTGTTTCTTCCTACACTAAAGCAACACCAAAAACAACTGAGATGAAAATAACTTTAACAGAAATGATTTACTGACCCCAAATATGTGTGTGTTCAACCAGCAGTTTCTAAATATGTTATAAATCACAATTATATCACTGCAGTGAGGTTAAATTTATACTATACACTATATACACTGAATACAAGCTATACAATCTGGTGGTACAATCTAGTGAATAGCCTACTTCAAAGCACAGAAAATTTATATATATATATTTATATGTGTGTATACATACAGTATAATATACAGTTATAGCTGTCAAAAGCTGCCCTTGGTCTATGTTTTTGTTCAGACCTCTGGTGTCAAAGCCACTCCCTGCATGAAGGTTATATCCAGAGAAAGGCAGGACATGCCCTTAACATCTTTATACATTTTGAGAAATCAATGCCAATATCAGTTTTTAAAGGTAAAATCTTCAACTTAGAACTTGGTACAACTATACAACTACATTACTAACTGTAAATCAAGAAAAAACTAAACTAAAACTTAACTTTATTCATTGCTCTTTAATGTTGCTACTGTCATAAGTTAACAAATATTTCTTAAACGTCAATCAAAAGGTTTATTTTATACCACTCATTCTACATTTTTCCATCCCTGCCGTTCAGTGATAGTTGTGTTGTTCTTAGTTCTTATCAGTTTGGTTTAAACTGCAAATGTGTGCTGCGTATAGTCATGAGAAAACAGCCTGGCCACTAAACTGAGTATGATTGACACATGTTACATACCATCACAATAGTTTGCTGGTTATTTTCTTGTGGCTACAAAAAACTACAACACAACACAATGTGCTGTTTAGCGTGGGTTATTTAGTGACAGTTTGTCAATCAGCCAATTTGAGCTTAAATTGTAATGGGGGGTGCCAGAACCACTACTGAAGTGTCCTTGAGCAAAACATTTGACTGCCAAATGGTTCCAGTGGAGCTGCTCAGTGTCCAGCAGCACAAGACTGTGAGCAGCTCCCCGGATGTGTGAAGGTGTTTGCAAGTGTGTGAAAGTGAAGCTCAGCTGACCTTCCCTGGGTGAAAAATTGGTGACATCATTAACATTGAACCATGCGTACATTTAACTGTCACAGCTCTGTTCGCTCTCCTTTCAACACCGCGTCTGGAAGCCCTCCTGTCCAGCCTTTCACCTCAACCCCGTCTTGAACGTTTCCCTCAGTGGGCTGCAGCTCACATATGAAGTGGTTAAGCATCCTCTGGGCCGACTGCAGGCCAGCCAGGCTGTGATCTGACTCTGATGATCTGCTTCCTGGAGGTCTCCCCATCGCCGCGTCGCTGTCACTGCCCGCTCTCCAGTGATGAATGATCTCATTATCTGAATCCTCGATAGCTTCGTCCTCTGCGTGGTGGAGGTCCATCATGGCCTCCATGCCTCGCAGCTCCTCTTGCATGTGCTGGTGCTTCAGAGGAATTTCCTCCAGGCTTGCTGACCGGATGAGGATGGGTGAACCAAGTTTTTGACTTGCAGCGACCCTGTAACCACTGTCACCTATCATTCTGTCAGACAGGTTTTTGAAGCCGGCAGGGAGAGTATTAGTCAGAGGGACTGGTAAAATGTCACTATGGAGGGTGAACTGGAGATGAGGTATCTGCAGTGAACGTGGTGGGTATCGTCTGACGATTTCCTCTCCCCCTGACTCACTGTCCATGTCCCCTTCTCTCTCCTCGTGTCTCCAGGTGGAAAATGTAACAGTTTTTGCATGACTTCTATTCGACCCTGTCAGTATAAATCGCGGGACTTCGTCACCCATCTCTGACCAGTCAGATTCCTCCTCCTCTGGAACTGAACCCAGAGATTGCTCCTGCCCAAGTGATTTGACCTTTTCATAGTTCAGACCATCCATGAACTGAGCTGGAGGCGGAGCAATGGGGAGGACAAACTGATTGATGGCATCATCTGACTGGAAATGATGATCAACAGTTTTGTGCAGCGCTGATGTTGCCTGAGTAGAGGTACAGTGTGGAGATGGATCATTTTATTTCATTTTACAAAATGTAAAAATATGCTGAAAATTTACTGCTTAATTACTGGTTACTTTAGCTCTTGTATGAGGATCAACAAAACAAACACTAAATTGAATGTGTATGGCTATATTACTCTGATTCAATATTTAATCTATATTTCTTAGTCGCTGCAATCAGGTCATTTTCACTGTGACCTAAACCTTTTAATCAGAGAGGTTCTTACATTGTTTGTGGTGAATTTGGTCTTTGCAAGCTGTTCTGTTAGTGCTGAAATGCGTTGGTTCAAACTCTCACGTTCCTCCTCCATACTCTGAGCCTGATTTAGTAAAGAAAACACAGTTATCCCAGATGTATACTGTTATTTTCAACCATGCCTGCTGTTTTAAATGTTTTAAACCTGTCAAGGAAAGGCTTAATGTTTTTAAAACTTGTATCTGTGTTTCTCATAACATAGGTCGCTGTATATGTTACAGGCTATTTTTTTCACTTGTGGACAAGACATGCAGCAGTAGCGTGGACCTCACCACTGAATGAAGCTTTTGCTCTAGAAGATTATTGGTCTGTTGTGTGGAGGAACAGTTATCATGTAGTCTAGAGAGAAAGAGAGAGAGAGAGAGAGAGAGAGAGGGAGAGAGAGCACACGTATTCGTACACAATACAAAATAAAGTAGCAATATCCCACATTACATTTAATGTAAGATTACTATTCAGATCACCATGTATAACAACTGAAGTGCCACCGAATTATGGATTGTCTAAGGGGCAGAGACACATTAATCTGAGCAGATGATGAAAGCGGAGGTCACAGCACACGACAGATTTATGGTTATGGTGTCTGAAAGATGCACAATACTTAATTATGGGTGCACACACAACAGAACTTTGAATGATCAGGATCCCCAATAAAAGCCTGTAAAAATCGCCAACTCCAGCTGCACAGATGAGCAGGGGTCATCTGAGTGCCACACAAGCTTACAAAACAGTTATTATTGAGGGCAACAGATCTGGGCCAGCCAACTGAGGCTTGTTCACGCTGATACTAGAGGATCCTCAGTGCCATTTTCTCTTCTGAAGCTGCCAAGATCAGTCCATACTGACTGGTAAAGACAGCCAAATCAGGTCATTAACTGGGGCAGTGCTCTTTTTGCATGTGGCTGTCAAAGTGAAATTATTGGACCTGAACAACTAAGACATATCCGGTAAAAAAAAAAGAAAAAAAGAAAAAAAAAAGAAAAAAAGAAAAAAAGAAAATCTTTAC
Organism: Myripristis jacobus; assembly: GCA_900302555.1. NCBI lineage: Eukaryota > Metazoa > Chordata > Actinopteri > Holocentriformes > Holocentridae > Myripristis > Myripristis jacobus. The sequence goes on along the minus strand of OMLB01043421.1, from coordinate 27,556 downwards.
CTTTTGAACTTTTCCATGAGGTTGCTAAGGTCCACACGTGTCCTCTGAAGCTCTGTTTCCAGCAGCTTTTGGCTGCTCATAAATTCTTCTCCTAAACACTCCATCCTTACTGCTGTCTTTAGCAAACTGTTTTGCAGACCCTCATTCTGCTCCTGTAGCATCCTGCAATGACAAATAAAATAATACAAATACAAAAGAAAAATAATACACTGAGTAAGACAATATGCAGTGAGTTGTCTACATTATTTGTGCAGCGACACATTCTTTCATGTCTTTGCCCTTTATTTTTATTACTATGAATGTAAAATGCCTACACACACCTGTATCTTAAAATGAGACAGGTCCTTTTTTATTTTACAGTAAAAAGTAAACAAGGAGCTGATGTTTCAGGGCAGTCCTGAATGATTGTCCTTCTGCGTCTTCAAGACTGGTGTAAGCACGTTTAGTGTTTTTTTGTCTCTGACAGTTACTTTTCCTGTTGAGCTCTTTTGAAAAATCAGTCAGAAGATCAACTAAGCTAAAAAGCTGAACATGTCAGTCTTAAAGCTCTCTAGCACTGTGAATCAATAGATCAAGCAGTTCTCTTTTTCATCCCCTTTGATGTACTCCAGCTATCTTTTTTAACAGAATAATTTCATGACCATCATGCTCCTCCAAGACATACACTGAAATGTGAAGAGGCTGGAAAGACAGACACCAATATCCTGGTGATGTTAATAGGTTACAGATTAATGTGAAATTACACACTTCTTAATACTGGAGTTCTCTCTCACTAGGAACTCTCAGAAATGGAGGGAACATGTACAAAAAAGACCAGCAAGTATTTAACAGTTAATTCGGTGTCAGAAAAAGCCCTAAGAGTTCCCCTTAGAGTTTGGAATCTGAAATCTGCACTTTAAACTAGTCACATCTAAACTAATCCAAAGCAATCAGCACCCAACACATCAATTAATGTATCACTGTCCAAATGCACACTCTCTTCACTTTTACCAGATCAAAAAAACTAGAGAATCAAATCAAACTTACATTATTCTACCACACTTCTGTGCCTTGGCCTGTATTGAAAGACAAAAACATTTTTTACTATGACATGAAAAGTGAAATATAAAAATAGGTATTGATGAAGCCTCAACAAAAATGAAATTGATAACCTATAAAGACGTCAATTTGATGTCCGTGAGTTTGTGTGTGATAACTAATCTATTGTTCTCCCACAATGAGATGCATGTTCATGCCAAAATCAATAGGAAAACAAATGAGTGGAACATTATTGCGTAACTTGTTAATACAGACCATAAAACATGATTAATTATCAACTTATCAATAATTTCAGAGGGCACATGCTGTAAATAGGGAGCATCATTAATGATTATAACTTCAACACTGAGAATTATGCCATACTTCATGTGATGATGAACCGGTGTATCCTGGCTGTTCCTCATCCTGTGTGGAGGGGCTGCTGCTGTTTCTGTCTGAAGGCAAACTGACAGGAGAATGACCTTTCAAACGGCTGTGGTGGTCATCATGGTGATGGCCATGATGTGTCTCTGAATGTTGGGAATGGGGATGAGGATCCTCACGGGTGGGACGGTGGCGATGGTCGGTCACTTGGTGAGAGGGGTGATGACCATAATGTGATTCTGAGTGTGTAAGACTGTGTTCAGAATCCGAGAGTGGTGATGGGTGGTGGTGAGAGACGTGGTGTTTGAGAGAGTCTGAATGCGCAGAATGGTGTTTGACATCTGAGTGAGTCAGATTATAAGACTCATGATCTTTGTTTTTGGAGTGCAATGGCTTATGATGTGATTCAGCGCCATCTCCTTGGTCATGACTTGTGCTGTGATGGTCTCCATGGTGATGGTCATGACTTGTGCTGTGATGGTCTCCGTGATGATGGTGGTGACTTGTGCTGTGGTGGTCTCTATGATGATGCTGATGACTCGCGCTGTGGTGGTCTCCATGGTGATGCTGATGACTCGCGCTGTGGTGGTCTCCATGGTGATGTTGTTGAATCATGCTGTGGTGGTCTCCATGGTGACGCTCATGAGTTTGGCTGCTATGGTCTCCATGGTGATGGTGAGGAGTTGTGCTGTGGTGGTCTCCATGGTCATGGTGGTTTGTTGGGCTATGGGGCTCTCCATGGTGATGATGTGGAGTTGTGCTGTGGTGGTCTCCGTGGTGATGCTGTTGAGTCACACTGTAGTGGTCTCCATGGTGATGCTGATGAGTAGTGCTGTGGTGGTCTCCATGATGATGTGGATGACTTTTATGGTGGTGATTGCCATGATCACTACTTGGACTGTGGTGCCCCTGGTGATGTGGGGTGGTGGAGTGATCTTCATGGTCCGAATGTTGCGTTTTGTTTGGGTGGTCACTATGGTGATCAAGATGACTTGAACTGTGCTGATCTCCATGGTGATAAGTTGGGCTATGGTGTTCTCCATGGTGATGTCTTAGGCTGTGGTTGTCTCCATGGTGATGATGATGAGAATCTGAAATGGAGAGGTCTCCATGGTGATGACGATGAGAATCTGAAATGGAGTGGTCTCCATGGTGATGATGATAAGTTGCATTATGGTGATCTCCATGGTGATGAGTTGGGCTATGGTCGTCTCTGTGGTCGTAATGATGAGTTTTATCATGGTGACCTCCACTGTGATGACTGGATCTGTCATGGTCTCCATGGTGATGACAGTGAGTTGAGCTATGATGAGCTACATGGTGATGAGCAGGGCCATGGTGGTTTCCATGATGATGAGCAGGGCCATGGTGGTCTCCATGGTGATGTGTAGAGCCATGGTGATCTTCATGATGACAAGTTGAACTATTATGGTTGCCATGATTATGAGTAGAGGTGTCGTGGTGTCCATGGTGATGGTGATGACTTGGGTTATTGGGGTCTCGATGTCCACGATGATGTTTGGAACTGTGATGCTCTCCTTGGTGATCATGCTGGTTTTTGGAATGAGGAGAATGATAGCGATGCTGAGAAGTTAGTGATGATGAGCGGCGTCTTTGGGAATGGCTTTTCTCTGGGCTGGATCTTTCATCACTGCAGCTTCTAGGGCTGTGATCCATGTGATGAGGTGGGCCTGCTGCAGAGTGATGATGACTGTGGTGGTGATGCATGCACTGGCCAAATTTAGAGTGAGAATGCCTACTAGAATGGGAATGCTTGCTGAGTTGGGAATGTTTGCTGGTATGAGAGCAACTGCTGGAGCTAACTGAGTCTGTGCTGCCAGGGTGACTCCTCTGCTCTTGGTAATTCCCAGTTGTGCTGTCTGTTTTGTGTGATCTAACAGAGGCCTGGCCTGGGCTGCAGGGTCTTTGAACATCTGTAACCCCCAGAGAGGTGAGTCTCAATGGACTGAGCACCTGCCGAGTGATCTCATTAAGAAAGGCAGAGAACTTCAGTTTCTCCTTCACTAAATTTTTCCTGGCTTCTATTTTTCTCTTTTTCACCTCATTTTCATCCTCACTGTCATAATCTTTTCTTTCTGCAGGTCTAGAGAGGGACTCCATTGATTTAGCCTTACGGAAACTTCCATCTTTCCCTAAGCCTTTGGCAATTCTCTGTTTGTTTTTCAGGGTGTCCTTGGCAGAGCCACTGTGAGAGCACTTGTCTCTTGCTTGTTTGTCTTTGGCAGAGAACTTGTTCAGATGACTTTCACCATCTATCAAAGGGGCTGTGTCATCTCCCTCTTCAAAGGCTCTTTGTCTCCTGGAGATGTCAGTGCAGGACTGCGAATGCTGGGGCTTCCTAAGAGGATATCTGTCACAAGACTCACTGCTCTCAGAGGACAACGAAGAGGAAGAGCCAGAGGTTGAACTGGAGGAAGAATAGGAGGAGGAGGATGCTGATGAAGATGCAGAGGAATAAGAGGATGAAGAGGAACCATCTGAGGAGCTTGAAGAAGTCCCTGAAACAGGAGAGTGGCAAATCTTGTCTGCAACATGGTGATGTTTTTGTTGATGATGGAAATGATCAGGTTGGAAATGATCGGTCTTGTCACTGCCACACTGATGATAGTGGTCATGGTGATGATAGTGGGAACTGCTGTCCTCTACTGTTGAGTGGGGGCTATTACAAAAGAGCAAAGGTGAAGGGCTGTTACAGGACACACTGGACATTGATACAAAGAAAGTGGAACCAGTTTTGGAGTCAGACTGATATAACATGTAAACCCAAATGACCATGGCTCTCTGCTGTTTAAATCCTCTGCAAAAAAGATATTTTAAAGCTCTTGAATTTTCTGAGTTTATATTGCATAAATTAAATTAAATTAAATTAAATTAAATTAAATTAAGCACAGATTACATGCTTGAATCAGAAACCTTGCATGCAGTTACAGTGGAAAAGAAAGCTCTTAAAACTTACTCATGGCTATTATTGTCATCTGACTGATGTGACTCATTTTGGTAATGGTGATGATGATGGCTGTGACTTTGGTGGTGATGCTTCTTGTGTTGAGATTTTGGGCTAATCATCCTTCTGTGTTTGTGGTCCTTTTCTTGGTGGTCATGTACATCAGGTGTATGAAACTTGTGGCTCTTGGTTTCCTTGTGAAGCTGCAATGGTTTGTAACTCTTCTCCATCACCTGGTGTTGTTCCTGCCCGGCGTCCCCAGTGGTTGGCACAATAGCGATCCCTAAAAAATGTATGCGTATGATTTTGTTGCCAAATGATAATTTGTCCAGTCCACTGCCAAAATTCTTATGAATGTAGAAATTAAACATGACAAAACTCAAATTTCAATAAACTGGGAAAAACACTGAAAATGTGACATACTTCACAAATAAATAGTACTTAATAATACTGTACTGGTTAATACATACTACGACATCAAAATTAATGATATGTTTTTCAACTCATGATTTTTATTATTTATTCATATTAAAATATGAATAGAAGTTAAAATTGGTTTGATACAGCATTAGGTAAGTCCTGTTCAATTTAAAATGAATGTTTAAGTTAGAAGCAGTATCATGAAACATAGATGTTTACAAGTTCTAACACTACAGGATATTAAAAGTTGATTCTTGTAGTTTGAAAAGTTTAACTGCTGTGTTTGCAACAAAGTGCTTCCTGCCAGTAGCTCAAGAGAAATATTCAGTCTGCAGGAATTAACACAGTTCTGCGTGTCATAAAGCAAACATCTACTTACTTTCTCGAAGAAACCACAGCAGTGATCCAGGGAACGGTGCTCATTGATGCTTTGAACTAGAAATGCAACCGCTCTGTATGTGTTGCACCCTCTAATTGAACTGGAGAGCACGTGTGAAACCTACGCACACTTGTCAATAAATACTTGTGCGCCCATCCAATAAGCAGAAACCCAGCTGTTGCACTCACAGCTATAACGGCTCATTAAAATCTTTTCTCACACCACCAGCCTTTTTATTTACTGTGGAAACAAAATAATAATTTGCATTTGTGATTTAAAAAAATATTCTGATTAAAATGATTATATAGTGATTGATATGAACTGTCAACCATTAATTCTGACTACATATATTCTTGTATATCTTTCCTCTCTCTGCCAGGCTTTGCATATGAGTTGGAGAATCTAACTGAATCAAAGTTACATTTTTATTTGAAAATACCCCACAAATAATTTTCAACAGTGACAGAATACACACTGATTATGGATGAGTGACTGAGTTAATGTCTAGGATCTAAGCTATTCTACCAGCCATGAGGAAGCAGATGAAGAAGAAAAAGAAGAAGAAGAAGAAGGCTGCCTACAGCTATTCCTCACCTTATACAGGGTCTTTTCAGTAGTGTGTCACACTAAAAACAATAGCCAGATCACAATGAACGCTAACTAAAAAGTGGATAAGGAACTCCTCTGTTAAGCGAATGTAACTTGCTGCAGTAGTGTGGGGTAGCAGGTTTTAATGTGTATGCACCTGGACATGTTGTCAATCATAGAGGCATCCATTTAATTTATTATACCAAGGCAGCCCACCTTAGGACAGACACCATCCCACACTTGAACTGCCATTGTGATGATTTGGTATGGAAGAAACATCATTTTTTGTTGTATTTTATCAGATCTGAAAAGCAACAAGAGGCAATTTCTGACAGCTGTCTCCAAATTTTAGCAGGGTACTGTGTTTATTTACTTGTTTTGTTAGATACATTATGTAACTGTGCGAGAATACCCCCGTGGATAGGTGTAACTTACCCTAAAACTGGGAAATAAAGTTATTAACAGCATAAATAATTCACTCCAAACATCAACAGTTCATCACCAAGTTAATTTTTCATGCCATGAGTACAGGGCAAAAGCTAAACTTGGTGCTTATGCATGTCAACTACCATGCAGCACGGAGTTATTGACCAGGATGTCCTTATTATGTCAGTGCAGTGGACACACTAATAACTCACAGTGAACCTAACCGAGAAACACAATGAAGTCCAATGGGATGACAAGGGTGCTGACACATCATAAGACATCATCATTTTATATTAAATCCCTGCATGATGAATTTTGGAAGTCTGATATGTGAAGAAAAGCATTGAGGTAGTGTGAACCACAGATTTGTGACCCAGACGTGGCGGATCTGTCATCGGTGTTGTCGACTTTTGCTGCGCATATAATCATCGCCCCCAGCAGCTTTCCCTGAATCAATGTAATATGGCTCAGATCCACTGACAATCAATGTCAACCCGCCGCTGATGTAACTGTTCGTCAGAGAGAGTGGAAAGTTAGCAGGGGTAATAAACACACACACACACGCACCCACACGTGACAGATTTGTGTATGTTTGTGAAACCAGTCTCTCCATTTGATGAGAGATATCACCGGGATTTCCAAGGACAGCATGTGACACTGTTACATAAGTAAAATAGAAAACAGTCACAGGGCCGCTGATGAATGGAGCCCCTTTATATGCTGCTAGAGTTTGGGACAATGTCACCTCATCACTGTCTGTAATTTACAGAGATTTACTGGAGAATTTTTATTCGACTGTTTTTTCGCCTGTAATTCAGGCAGTTTAACAGGCAGTTCAGTTTAACATATATACTGAGGCTGTAAAAGCTGTGTAATAAGTTTGTGAAACCAGCTGGCAGAGTGGGGTCTCTCGCTCTGTTTGGTCCCTGAAAGTGAGACGTTGGTGTGGTGTTTCAGATGATGGCGCCTCTGTCGGTTCTCTGCTGTCTCTCGGGCTCATTCTCAGTTTTTTAGAGCGACTGCTTGCATGTGGCTGGACCAAAATCCAAACACGGGGGGTCATAGTGTTAATATGACAGACATTAGTGTAAGTCTTTCCCTATTAAAGTGCTTTATACGTATCAGCTCAGAAACACAACTTTTCTTGCTGTCCTAAAATTACAAGTTGGCTTAAGTAGTGCCAAAGAGTTAGGTTGATCTTCAGTAGGTGCAGTAAAATTCGAAAAAGGTGAAGAAGAAGAAGAAGAAGAAGAGGATTTAATTTTTAAAACCATAATCTGCATATTTGTCCAAACAAGCACAGGCAAAGGATCTCTACAGTTGCCTGCTGGGAAGTATTGTATAGTAATAATAGTAAGTAGAAACGTGAATGTAATTAGTTTTGTGAATGCTTGGTAAGGTGTTCTTTCAGCTCATAATTTTAAGTTACAGCTCTCATTAAAAGTTATAGAGCCGATGAGCTGAAATCAACAAGCTCATGTACATATACACTGAGTTAATGATGAAACAGGAGATGATTTCACTAAATTGCCCTGTGAGTTTTTATAGTGTTGTGAGCACTGTGGCGTCTCATTGGGAGCTACGGCCCTGCAAGGCCATAAAACAGGCTCTCCTCACGCCCCTGCCGTCAGATGTTGGCCCCCGTCCCGACACGGTGCTCACTGACTTTCACAGGACATCTCTCAGGGGTTTCAGCTCAGGATGCACCACCAGCAGAAACGTGCAGAGCAGAGTCGTGGTTTAGCCCTACAGTAAGTCAGCTATCAGCTTTGATGAAAAAACAAAAACAAAACATTGAACCAGAATAATTTATGTTGAATGGAAAATATCTTCCAAAAGACACAAGTACAATCTAAATGAGAAGTTTGTGTACCACAGGAAATGAGCAAAATAGCAATTTGCCACCAATCAGTCCAAAATGAAACAGCATTTCCATCTTCCCTTTACTTCTTATCTCTGCTCATAAACTCTTTGTGAAAATATGTGGAAGGAAACAGTTGAACTACAATAATTTATTCTGAATGGAAGATGCCTTCCAAAACACACCTAAATGAGAAAACTGTGTATCACAGGAAATGAAATAGCAATTTGCCACCATTTGGCCCAAAATGAAAAATTCTCATCTTCCCTTTGCTTTTTATCTCAGTTTTTATCTCAGTTCAGCAATGAACAGCAACACATCTGAAAAGAAAAAAGCATATATGTAATGTTTGAAAGAGTTGAATTCATCACTGATTGGTTGAGATGACTCACTCATTAGTTTGCTCTTCTCCTTTCTCCAGTTTAAAACTCCTCCACATTTTTTTATCAGCACAATAAAACACCTACAACACCTTTGTGATGCAGACAGACTTTCCAGAGGAAATGGCCTCCATCAGCGATGTTCAGTGGGTTTTCATCTGTTGTTGTCATATATTAGTTGATTCTAGTTACAGCCCATTATGAGGCTGGTGAGAGCTGGAATAATAATATAGAAAAGAAAATGTCAAGATTGTCATTGTACAAGTAAGACGAAATTGAAATGCAGTCCTTGCGGTGCATCTTAAAAAACTATGAATAAAAACTATGAAATAAATATTTCTAAAAAATAACTCTTCTGCATTCTGCATAATATATATTGCACGATCAATATCAGTGTTTCACAGTGAATATTACAGGTGTTCATGCTTTGCTGTGTTTAGTGAAATTATGGCTTTGGGATAAAAACTGTTCTTTAATCTGGTGGTCCATGTGTTCAACGTCCTGAAGCGTCCGCCTGAGGCCAGAAGCTCAAACAGACAATGTCCAGGGTGAGGTGGGTCTCTGACTGTGCTCTGTGCTTTCCTGAAACAGCGGGACCTGTATGGAGGTCTTCCAGGGAGGGGAGAGGGCAGCCGGTTATCTTTTGGGCCGTGGCGACGACCCTCTGGAGCGCCTTCCTTTCTGCAGGCGTGCGGCTGGAGAACCACACACAGATGCAGAAGATCAGGAAGCTCTCTACGGAGCAACGATAAAAGGACACAAGCAGTTTTTGAGTGAGGTGGTTATTCCTGAGTATTTCAGGAGGTGCAGTCTCTGCTGTGCCCTCTTGGTGACAGCAGTGGTGTTGATGCTCCAGTTCAGGTCATCCTCGATGTGAACGCCCAGGAACCGGAAGTCTGAGACCCTCTCCACACAGCCCACGCCGACAAACAGGGGTGTTCAGGGCCAGGTATTTCACCCGCCCTATACCATGAGTGATTTGCCACATATGCTACATATAAGGCAATACATTATTGTCACATACATACATCTTCTGTATACATGAAGATATACTGTAGGTTAATAAGACATATTAAATACTCATATTGAAATTTACATGTGCACATATATGAAAAACACCTATAGGAAGATTTGTTATATCGTATTATAGTGTTTTAATGCCACATGTTTGATATATTTGTGTAATTTATATCCTATTATATCCTATTTGCAGTTCATATACACATCTATGCAGAAACGTATGTGACAAACATGCATGTTACATACATATAAGTAACATATATCCCACTTACACATGTATATGCACACCATGTTGTCCATAAACAGAATTTATATATCCCACACATACAGCAAAATCATATATAAATGTTTTTCAGTTTCAATCAGTGTTAAGACTATATGGCACATAGGGGTGCCTGTTTACTTCCTCTGGTAGAGTGTGTATCTTGTGTTAAGGCTGAGTCCTGACCGCAGCGTCCTGGGTTCAAATCCCACCTCAGGCCAGTCGCTGCATGTCATCCCCTCTGTCTCTCTCTACTGTGACTGTCAAACTAGGCAGAAATGCCAAAAAAAAAAGAATATATGGTACATTCATATTTAACAATAGAGGTTACATGTATAAATCATGTGACATATATGTAAAACATGTATTATACATGAACACATAAACACACATTTGTATGGGCTGGACAAATATGTCAATATGACATTGTTGTGATTTCTAACAGGTTTCATATATTGTTTGTGTATATATGAAGATATATGTCGTCTCTGTACATACAGTACATTTTCTTATGGGTTGTCTCATTCCAAATAAATGTTTCAGTGACCGCAGTCTTGAGATGTATCTGAGATTACCAGAATGCACGTTATGAACTGGCTTTGACAGTAAACTTACAGTTTGTTTGCCCTTGAAAAATATAATACCTTCCTTGACAATTCTCAATTCTCTTTGCTAGCAGTAATTCAAGGTTGCATCATATGACACTGTTAGTAATGTCCATTTGTCAGCACTCACATTTCCAGCTAAATTCAGCTGTTCCTACTCTAGCTCCACCTTCAATATTGTGAAACACGGAATGCACCAGACCTATGCTATTCTCCAAATATTTGCACATTCCCATACACAACCTTGAACTTTGACATCCCCTTGTGGTCAGGACAGCAGCTGATAGAGTTGAGCTTGTTGTTAGTGAGTCCTGGTCTGATTTTGAGGCAGTGTACAAATATGTTGGACTTAACCTGCCACCTGTTGAAATAAGGAACTATATCATCTGTGAGGAACACATCATCTCATAAGATACACAGACAAGGACAGTTTCCTACCATCACAGTGAGACAGAGGGAGGACACTTACCTGATTTCACCCTTAAACAAGCACTGTTTTATAATCAAAATATACTTTTCATTAAAAAAAAAAGTAAAGACTCTTGGGCGTGCCATGTTGTGTTCTCCATCTTGATGAAACTGTCTCATCTTGGGATGAGTAGGTGGACAAACTTCACTCTGGACTCTGCCTCTACACAACACCAGATAAAGTTTTATAATACTTAACTTTTCAGGGTGGTATTAAAAATATTTGAATACTTAATTTCTGTAGTATTCCCATTTAATGGACAATCAAAAATCATGATGAAAATTTAAATACAGTTTCTATGGCAATTCTAAAAGCAATGCACGGTATACATTGGAAATTTCAGAAGTAACGCAAACACACATAAATAGTTATGTATTAATTAGGTGTGATGGATGCTGAGTCCAGTGAAAAAGGGTCGATCTGTGTGTCCTCGTCCCTGCTCAGGAACCTGACCAGGAAGACTGCAGGGCTTCTCAAGTTCACCGAACACCATCGGTGCTCCTACATGGGATCAGTTAAGAACCGTGCAAACTGAGTCAACATTACTGCCGACCACACATTACTGATAATTTTGCCAGCAAAACATTTTTTGTGGATTAACAGTGTTGATTTTGTAATTACTGAACTTAAGATAAATAAAAAAATATTAACATACAAAGATCACTAACAAAAGTTAGCCAGATTTTGCAAATATGGAGACTGCTCCTTGTTATCAACACAGCAGAACTGCAGAAAAACATCCTATATGAGCACCCCATGAACACTTTCTCAACACCCCGGCTGCAGGTAGCTCTGCTGGGATCAGAGGTAAGCCCCTCCCAAAAATGGAAACCCTCTGAATATTGTGAGAGATTTTTCAGTGCCCTGCAACGAGCTCTGGGCATGCACCTGCAGCCTGATTAAAGGTTTGCCTCGATTCTAAAAACGGTGCATCGTCCCTCTCTCTTCTCCATTCAAGCTGGGTAAGGGCTCCCTCTGTTGGTCACATCGAGTTATGGAAAGTCCCATTACAGCTGACTCTACACAGGCCTGAAACACTCCAGAACAAAAAAAACAAAAAAACAAAAACAAATGCTTTGCTTGTTTTCAGTTTTTCCCCACACGGATGTTGGGGTTAAGAAGTGGATCTAGGTTGGGGTCTGAGCCGGCCGAGGCACGTCCGAGTTTAGCCATAATGATTATCAGCGTGAAGAATCCCAGAACGCCAACCAGGAGCAGCATGAAGACCCGCTGCTTCCAGGACAGAGAGGTCCTCTTTTTCCCTGTGCGGTTTCTGAGGGGAAGAGAAAGGAAATAAAAACAGAGCGGTTCACAGCAGCAGTATTCTGTGTTGATTCAGTTTTACAGGCAGATACAGAAAGCAACAAATGACAAATGATGATACTAACTTGAGAATTTGAGCAAACCAGCTGAGAGCCGGTCGCCGCCGGTACTTGTCGTCATCAAAGTCGATTTGTGTGATGGAGCTGGGGGCGATGTCCCGGGTGTCATAGATCTTTCTCGGAGATGATGCTGGAATAATAGCAACAATAATATTTACATTTTCATTCTGCTAATTTTACAAACAGGTATTTCAGAAATTCAGAAAGTGCAATTCAGTGCAAATTTGACCGATGGTGGTTTGATACTTGGCTGTGGCTTTCTATACATCACACTGAACTAAGGAACAAATGAAGCTATTACACCAAATACTTGTAATGTGTTTTCATCCTTCAAACCCTGTCACCCTGTCCAGCGTCTACATTTGCATTATAATTAGCATATATTTTGCACATATCATGGCTGTTTCCTAAAAAATATTTTAAGAACAAGACTCCAAGGTTTTGGGTGATATCAAAATGAAAAATAATAGAGACTTGACAAATCCTCACATTAGACGAAAAGAAATGAATACATAAAATAAAAATAAATGGAATCTCAGGTTTGTAAATATAGTTGAGAAGCTCTTTAAGGGAAAGTGAAGCTGTAGCTTAGATGCAGGCGATGAGAGCAGGTTCTGTTGCTCTACCTGCGTGTATTGTGATAGTGTCGCAGGTCGTGGCTGTGGTGAAGTTGATCACAGAGTGGTCCTGCGCGGCTGGATCTCCGTTTCTGCGAGGAACCCCGTGATCTTCCTGCGCTGGAACTGCAACAGATGTCGGTGGTGCGCTAAGGCTGGAGTTGTAATTTTGGCTGGGGTAAATTTCACTTTGCTCTGGTGCTGGGGGCAAAAAGAGAGGAGAGAGGTGTTGAACATCTGTCTAATTACAACAAATACGACACTGACTGTTAATATAAATAAGGACTCACCATTAAATGTGGACCAATCACTATAATCAGTAACGTCATTCGCTGAGGTCTCCTCGAGGACTTCAGCTGGCTCCTCGATCTGTCACAAATCATAATCCACAATTATCTCATAGGATAGTCCTTTTGTTGAATGTTTACCCAACACAATACAATCATTACCTTTTTTTCCCTCAAATCACAGCATTAAACTCACTCAGTGCTCTGTTACACTGGTGAATAATGACAAACATGTCACGTAATAAATCACCTCAAACAAAGTGAATAAATTCTTAGTGTGCTTTATTTCAAATGTGAATGTGTGTCCTCGGCTTTCTGTCCTTCAATATTTGCAATAACCGAAGGTGGGTGACTCAGCAGCACAGAGGACTCGCAGGACAAAGAAAACTCTGGGGTATACGCAGGCTATGGGGCATGTTGAGGAGTGTGAAAATGCAGGTTTTTTGGGATTATCAGCAATGTTATGAAACTGTCCACCAACAGTAGTCAAGGTGTCTATATAGCACTGCCAACAACACACACCAGCAGACTCGAACGTGAAGGTGTGCAAATACTATACAACTTCACATGGAATTTGTAATACTACTAAAATATTTAATGTCACTTCAGTCAGAGGTGACACAAATACAACCACAGCGCAACACCCGACTCATGTTTTATGATGTCTGTGAATGCTAAATAGAATCACTTGGCCTATAAATGTGTAAAAGGTGAAACTGGTCAGACTCAAACATCATCATTAAAACTGAAGTCGTCCCTATTTTTTTTTTTTTTTTACAATTTGCAATTCATCATTTCACTCAAACCATCAAGTACGAGCAGGCACGGTTTGACCGATATGTAGAGGGAGTTAATCGAGTGGAAATAGCAAAGCAGAGCAAACAGCTGATCTCTGGATTATTTATGGAGGGGAAAAAAATGAAATCAGAGAAAGTGGGGTTCTGCAAAAAACAAATAAATTAAAGACTACCCTACAACGCTCTTATAATCTTGCTGAAATAAAACGACTAAACCACCTCTGATTCACTGTTCCAAATAACATGAGATATGTAAAGTGTGTTTCTATGGATTAAAGAAAGAAAATGTGCAGCTGTAACCATTTTACCTGGGTTCAGCTGTTTGTGATATGGTTTATAAAGCTGTGATTTGCATTGTAACTCATATAAGCATTGGTAAGGCCACTGAAAAGGGATATATCAACAATAAGCGCTCACCAGTGGCAGCCCTAAACCGGCTCTGGCCCAGTTGACACGCGACAGCTGCTCCTTCAGCATGTCGGCCACTGGACTGGCCAGGTTGGATGGGGGAAACACTGGACCCTGGCAGCTGGGACACTGGTATCCCGCCGGAGCCGTGTGCAGGGGCAAACGGGCTGCCAGGCTGTTAAGACACGACCAGTGGAACACATCTGTGGAGGAGAGGGGGTTAACAGGAGCTTTCGTTTACGGCATGCACACACGTCAACATTATAAACTCCTAAACAACTGAAAATTTGTTTGACGTAGCACTCCCGATGAGTTTCACACTCCAGAGATGATAAGCCTCACCGTAGCAGACCAATCTGACAGTGTCCTGATCGGTCAGCGGGGTGTCACACAGGGTGCAGTTGGGGTTGTAATCGCTGTCCTGAAGCCACTGCAAATACGACTGCACGATACACTAAAGGGTGGAGAAGCGAAATACGTCACTTTAACGTGATCACAACGCAACGTGGCGCGTGTTCGACACAGTTACACGTCTGCCCGCTTACCTTGTTATGGTTGGAGACCAGGCAATGCTCGCACACATTCACACGATGCTCAAAACAGAACAAATTGGTCACCTTCCGCTTGGGACACTTGCAGAGACCCATGGCCAGCTGCCCTGTAGTGAGGATAATAAGAGACGTTTTGGGTGTTTACAGCACCAATTCTTCAGACTCAAGGACTTTTTTCCCCCCACATTTTTTCAGTTCTAGGCGACTGTCCTCATTTAGTGTAAAAACCAGGCCAGTTTGTTTCTTTTAGCAATACAGATGTGTCAGCGGAACTGAGTATTTATTTTCACGAGCAAATCATTTGTCAGTGTAAGGTTTTTAGTAAGTCTAGCTGCCTTGAGGCCAAAGTTCTGCTAAATATAGGCAATGTGCTCACAAGTTTTTGTAAGCACAATAAAGGCACAGATAATACATGACTAGATGCTTTCAGGTTTTTTTCCAAACTCAAATCTCCCCTGAAATGTTGGCTGGTGCCTTCCTTGTAAAGCCATTTGGTTGGCTGCTAATCCAAATAACAACTGATGACCAGAGGCTGACCTGCAGTGTCTCATGTGCTGAATGTACTGGATTCATCTGTCAGATAACGTGTCACATGAATCATGATCTTAAATATACATTAAGTGGACAGAAAAAAAAAATGTTAACCCTCTGAAACCCAGATGGATGACAGATTCTTTGTTTAAATGCTTTTATTCACAAGCCTTTGAAACCTGAGCAAATTGGCTTCATTTGTTCCATAAATATGAGAAAAAGGTAATAAGCAACATAGCAAGAAATCACCCAAAACTTGGCAAGAAATTAGTAAAAGGTTTCAAAACAATGAGCTGGACAAGAAATAGTCAGAGACAAAGAAAATTATGAACAATAATAATAATAATAATAATAATAAATAGTGAGAAAATGTCCAGAAAACTAAACTGATAATGTTTATGATTAAATATTTAAAAATAACATTAAAAGAAAAAAATACTTTTTAGGCTAATTTACAGTGTTTGTTTGTTTGTTTGTTTTCTTTTTTCCAGGACATTGTTTTGCTTGATTAATTAACTGATTAATGTCAGCTCATTCTCTTTCTTTTTTGGGTAATTTTCAAGTCATTTTCTTGTAACTGTTCACTCACTTCTTGCCAAAATTTCAGGTAACTTCTTATTGAGTTGTCATTGCTTTTTTTCACGTTTTTGAATGAAATCAAAGGGTTTCAAAGCGTTAATAGACATCGACATAGACAAGAATCCCAAGTTAATGTGTTTTCCCTTTGCTGAAATCTTCACCTTTCTCACTCTTGTATTCGCAGCCCTAACTTGCCACACAAGTTTATTCCAGGGACAATTTTATTTTATTTTTGCGGTTAGTTTTATTATAAAAATGTCCTGGGCTTGAACCTTGGCCTGCTCCTTTATCATGTCAGTCTGCATGTTTTCTCTGTGTCTGTGTGGTTTCCTCCCACAATCTGAGCAAGTGGACTGATCAACCTACATTGCCCATAGGTGTGTGTGTGTGTGTGTGTGTGTGTGTGTGTTTAGTTGCATGCTGTGACAGGCAACACCCCAGCCACCAGTGCTGGGTGTTTCCCTGCCTTCCACCCAGTGCATGCTGGGATAGATTTCAGCTCCCCACAACCCTGATGAGGAACAAGCAGCTATAAAAAATGAATGAAACCAATGGATGTTGTCACTATATGTACTGTATGGTTTGTTTGTTTTTTATCCATATGCAAATTTTACTGCTGTTAAGCCACTTTTTATTCTTGACGTGTCTGTAAAGTGTAAAGACAACTCCCATTTACACTTAAGGTAAAGCTGAACTTCTACTTATGTTAAAAGTGATACAACTCAATGGCACACAACAGCACACACAGACAGTCCTGACTCACTGGGCTGTCCACACACACACACGTAGTTTCCATAGGATTAATCAAACAAACATGAAGTGAGCAGTGACTACAACAGACAGGACACCAACATGGCAACCGGCTAATTGAGTTTAGTGTCGTGTTTCAAGGGTTAAAGAAGAAAACAGTCTAGTTCCCTGTGTGGTTTGGACATATTGTTTAGCTATTGTTAGTAATACCGGTTATGACTTCCATGTTTCCTGCGGAGGTGATCTGTACCTGATGTGTAGCTGTGTAACGTCAGAGGATGTGCTGTTAGCCTGGCATGACATTAATATTTCGCAGTTACTATTGACACAAATATTGTCCCTGTAATGTCAGCATCCACACGCCTCTGTTTTGCTCGGCGGCACTTCACACAGCACTAAAACCAGCTGCCAACTCAGAAAAGGAGCCAAAGTTGCCTGCTAAACGTGACAGGCTAACGCTAGCTAGCTGCCCAAATCAAACGTCAGGTCTTCCCCATAATGTCAGGAAATTACAGCGTTACCTGTCGCGCCGAGTTTAGACGATTCCCCTCCGTGTCAGGTGATGCTGTGCGGCTCTCATTTATGCTGTGTTACGGGGTTAGCATGAGGACTATCTCTAAAAGATGTTGACGAATATAAACTTATCTGCTAGCTAGTTACTTTTCTGTTTATATGCCACGTCTCTTCCGCTTGCTCCTTCTTCTTCTTCCTCTTTTCATTTCCTGATTCGCAAACCGAAACGAGGCTGCACTCTGCCACCTACTGCCCCGGATGGCCTCTGTTTGTTTTTGTTTTGTTTTTTAACCTCCAATTTCATGCAGGTTTCTCGAATATATTTTCATCGAGGTAAAGTAAAGAGAAGCACTGCTAGTAGCGGTGCATGTTAATCACACGGCGTCGTGTTTAGCTGCATGAACAATCGAGATACTTTGTGAAACTGACGCTTGTTTACAACGGAAGAATCGCCATTTTGGGTCTCTCTTCTTCTTCTGTGGTTCAAAACCGGCTCCTAAATCGCCTCCAAACTGCGCGTCACCGCTCATTCTGCAGGAGGAGGCGCTTTGCTTGTGTTTATATGAAGTATATGAATTTCTTAAAATAATGCAAATCCCTGCCCAGATGTTTTCTAAGATCTTCTCTTGCAGCAACAGAAACTTTCAATAATTATCAGTAATTATCAGAATGCTTTTTTTTTTTTTTCTAGATTTGGCTTCACTGTACAGTTTGTCCACAGCATAAATTATTATCAAAGGCCCTTTATAATGTTAACACACAAATATATATCCTAATATACACAGCGGTAGGAGTTACATTAATGTGTCAGCAGTAAACACAAATCCCATTTATGTGGTGTATTGAAATAATTCAAACTGTGTTCACCTGTTTTTCACTATGAGGAGATTAAATATTCCTGTTTCAGTTTTTTTTTCCTACAAAACATTGCCTCTTCCATCATTTACAGCCCCCTCTACACATTTCCCTACATATTCCTCACACACAGGACATGGAGCATGATAATAAGACAACACATACAAGGAATTAAAGCAAATTAGGAGTTTTAGTGGAGTCACTGTTAAGGCAAAAAAAAAAAGAAAAAGAAAAGAAAAGAAACCCAATATCAGTATATGAGAGAGAGAAGAAAACTTTGATTTGATAATAACAAAATTCATTATTTGTGGTTTGATTGCAAATAGACATATAATGCAGGTTTCATGTACCAAACACTTCATTCTCCCTTTTTGATTTTAGTAATAACAGGGCCGGCAGGCTAATCAGTTTAACCACAAACACACCTTTTCAAAACACTTGTGATTGTTGGAAAATATGTTAATGTAACGTAGCAGTTTTGGTCAGTTGTTGCTGTTGTGTGTTGAAGCAAAGGGAGGGCCTCCTGAGAGTGAAGCAGGGCAGTGCATCATCAGCAAACGTGCCCTGAATAAATGAAGGTTAAAATGAGGAGGGAAAAAAAAGACTCATCATTTGGATTTTTCATGAAAAAGTGTGACACATTCATGCATTTTTTTTTTAAATTTTTTTTTTTTTTTTTTTGTGAAAGATGGAAGAGAAAACAATCCGTAAGCTTTTGTTGGGGACGTGACTGTTTGTGGGTTTGTGTATTGAACACAACAAACAAAATGTGGCTAATACCTAAAATACAAACAATATGCTGGATTCAATCAATTGCCAAAGCTCAAATGATCAATTAACCTTCAATGTAATTAGTACTTGTCTTTTAATTTATTGGCATCATGACGTATCCAAGTATTGACATGAAGACGAATTGATAATTTGATATAAATTGTTATGTGATTATTATGACAAAGTACAAGTTTGGCCAATTATTACTTGAAATACTTATGGCACTGCAATGTGCAGATATTTAAGATGATTTAAAGATTGCATTTATTATTTCCTAGGGCAGATATTATAATTTGTTTCCTTTTGTTTAGAACCATGGCAACCATCATGACAACATCAACATTTACAGCATAAAATAAACCAGACGTCTGGTTGTAACCCTTGTTTCCTGGTGATTTGCGGCTCCAGTTAGAACCTGAAATCCAATACAAAATGATCCTTCAAGCTCCATTTTTAAAATATATAAGAATAAAAGGAAATGTGTTAATGGGTGTCCAGGCAGGGGCAAAATAAAACCGCAAAGTAGGCCACAGAATTTAGCCGTCAGGGTGAAGGATGTGGACTTGTGAATTATTGCAAAAATGTTTTAGAAAATGGTAAATGTGGGAGGAAAAAAAGAAAGACCACTAACACAATGATAGCAGGCAAATTAAAATGAATGCAAGGCCAGTTGGGAATAAATGTCATGACTTCTATAGAAAGATATGAATGCTGTTAGAATAATCAAGATCCATTGCTTTACAGAGTTTGCTGTTTGGACACTGGCAGCTGTGTTATCTAGTCCAGACCCTGACATGGTAATATTATGGAAAACACCTTCATCTCCTCTGTTATAATTTACTTCCACAGTCCAACATGAACAGACTCCATCAAAAAGCCCCTTTATGCTGCCGGGTCAGCCGACATGACAAGAGGACAGGGTGTTTCATTTCAGCCGTGCACCTTTTAAGGCACTGACAGGCAGTGTTTTAACTGCACCTTGCGTGTGTGTGAGTGTGTGTGTGTGTGTGTGAATGTGTGTGTGTGTGTACACAGGCATGGGTGTGTTTTTAGGCGGCTGTAAGAATTTTTTTCCCTTCACAGCTCACTGCACATCAGGATTGCCTGTAGAAAGGAGCCAGGAGAGAAAAATGTGAAAAGCAAAGCAAAAGCAGGAAGGCCAACACCCAGAGGAGCTCCACTGCTGGATGTAAAACACGATGTGCATCAACAAGATCTGAGGCACGGACACAAAGGGTGCTGGATTTTTCTAATTTTATGTATTCATTTACTAATGATTAGAGGTTTTCTGATGCAAAAAATATAAACCTTACCAGTCTTACAGAAGCAGTCTTAAAACATATTTATTTCCCAAAACAGGTGAATAAATTTCCATTCTGGTGTTACAGAAGCAATTTCCATATTGTCAGTGAAAATGAACTTGTTAGATTTTTTTTTTTTTAATCAAGTGATCAAGTGTAAGCTTCTGAAATATTAGTGGAGCGACATCCCTCATGCAGGCTGTTTTTTAAATACCAATACTTGTTTTGAGAAAATTCCTGACACTCACTTATTCACTCGTTTTAAGAAAAATAAGTTATACTGAATACGAGGCTAAATGACTTGGCTAAATGACTTGTTCAAATGTAGGTTAAGTTGTGCTGATGACCAGGAAAGGCCATAACTCACTGAAAATGGAGGTAAGGGCACGAGGAAAGGGCATCAGGAGAGTGCTGGGCCTGTCAGCCCGAACGCGAGTCTGAAGACAAATGACGGAGGCAGGACGCATCGGCCCTTCAGCTGAGGCAGCTGCAACTGGAGCAGTAGCCAGGAAAGCTGAAAGGTATAGGGTGGGGGGACATTGATTGATTGAGTCTGGCGGTATTGATCAGCTATCAGCCCTATCTGTGAGGAAAAGCGTTAAGATTAAAGCGCTGGCTTGTTTAATGAATGGCTTTCCTGAAGTTAAAGGGGCTGCCACTAAATCATGAGGATGTTGAGCATCAAGACGAATCCCGGGAAGCATGAACAAGTTGTAATGTGTGTGCGGGACGAGCCTGTTCGTAGATGTTTCTGTGTGTGTGTTACAGTGGGTGGGTGGGTGTTGGTATTGGTGTGTGTGTGTGCGTGTGGTCAAGGTGGAGGGCAGAAACAGTCCATGCTATAACATGTTGGGCGAATGACAAAAGTAGGTGATTTCACACTGGGAGGTGAAACTGAAACTGCTGAGAGATGCTGTGATCTGTGGACGCCCATTCCTGCCACATGAACAAATAAAAATGGCTAAATTGTCATTTT
The DNA here is from genome assembly GCA_900302555.1 of Myripristis jacobus. Taxonomy (NCBI): domain Eukaryota; kingdom Metazoa; phylum Chordata; class Actinopteri; order Holocentriformes; family Holocentridae; genus Myripristis; species Myripristis jacobus. Next base: position 6,462 of record OMLB01043421.1, on the reverse strand, counting down.
TTTCTTACAGATCTGACTTAACTCAGATTTTTATTGTAGTAACTGAGACTATATGTCAGAATTAATTGTGTTAATTGTGACTGAATGACCCAGACTTGT
>OMLB01043420.1:0-12947 GCA_900302555.1 Myripristis jacobus | reverse complement strand
ATGATTTCGTGCTAAAACATTGCCTTTTATATATAAACAGGATGGATTTTCTTGTCATAACAATGCATGATAATTATTTCAGCTCACTGAATTCATATAAAGAAACTAGAACTCTGCCCACAGCACAGATGGCTAATTTTAACCTGGTACATGGAGTGTACTAAGGGCAGCAACTAATTTACCAGCCATTCATTTGGACCTGAGGCAGACCTCTTGCTCAAAATCTATATCCTCGTCTTTGGCATCAACTTTTGGAGGGATCGACGGAGGAGTGACTCGGTGAAGAGTTTACAAAGTTGTTGCTGCTCTCAGTATCTCATGACCAGATAAATTAACATAGTGGATGTTTACCACACCATATGTGCCTAAACGTCACTGTTAGGTAGCCTTTGCACATGACTGTAAGTGAAAAGGGCTTAGACATAATCTAATTCAAGGCGGAGGAAAATCATCTTCACATTATGATTTGTGTCACCGGCATGTGATCTGCATTTAGAAAGTTGCTCATTTCACAAAATGTTAAGACACTGTGTTGCACAGATGATGCCACTGTGATAAAGCAGTCTTACACTTCTAGTACTCATCTCCAAAGTTGCTCTGCGTGCTTTGTTTGCCTTTGGGTTGACCTCAGCCTAGCCTCCTTTTTCTTTTTTTTTGAAGAAGTGGTCAGACATTTCTCACACTACAAACAACTTGCAAGATTGTCTGGCTGTCTAGAGCTGTTTGTTGCCGTGCTTGTGGAGGTATCTGAGAGGGAGTGAAAAATGGAAGGAAAAAGTGTGTGGGGGTGAGTAAGTTCTTGTGTGTGTGTGTGTGTGTGTGTGTGTGTGTAGCATCAAACCGTCATAAAGTGTCATGTTGTATCCACGGGATGCTTGATGCGAGTGTGATGGGACCCTCCTCTCCCTGTCCTCTCTCCCCTGGTTCTCATTTCACAGGTGGACGAGCACATTAGTTCCAGGCCTAATCCATCATCATGGATCTTGGCTCTCGCACGTAATACACACTGACAGACACACACACACACACACACACACATATAGGCACACATATATATGAACACATACTCAAACTCAAATGCGCACACAATCGGAGCCACGTAAACTGGGGTGCGTGGAAGGTCAACAGAAATGAAAAAACAGTCTCCTGGAAACAAAGCGTGGTATCTCTGCTTTCTCATTCCCTAAGTACTGTGAGAATGAGAGAGAAGATAGTGATGAAACAACCATACAAACACACACACACACACACACACATACACAGAGAGTTAGATCCGTCAGATTTTTATCGGCTGTAGGTGCTAGATTTAACGGGTCGCAAATTGTCTTACATTTTATCTCAGCACCACTTCAGTGCTTCACAAGTATTTGTGTTGCACATTGCTCTCCACCCACTTACAGATCATTCTGTGTCAGTGGCTGCTGGTGGTAGGTCTCCTTATGTACAGGGCTGCAGCCTGAGGTAAAATGTTCCATTTTGACATTCATGCGGATCGTCATCTCTGAAAAGCAGCTCTTGTAGCACTGCTGCTATAAAGGCTGCTGTGCTGTGTGGAACTGCCAACAGGAGCAAGGAATTGAAAAAAAAAAAAAAAAAAAGAGAGAGAGAGGGGGAGGTGGTGGAGATTGTGTGAGTGCTTGTGTGCGTTTGAATTACCGTTGATTTTGTTACTTTTCAAGTAAAGTTAGAAGTTAATTCAAAGTGCAAAGTCGCACCTTAAATGTGCTAATGCGCTTACCAACAGGAAAACAACAAAACAATGAAAGTGTAACCTGAGTTGATGAAAGTACGACACAGAAAATATAGGGAGGGAATGTAAAAAAAATGGTGAGAATATGACCTGTGAAAGCAGTAGAGAAATGCGGTGATTAAGATTGATTATAACACAGTGCAAAGAGGTGGGAACTCTCCAGCACAAGTGGAAACTTTATTTCAGAGAAAAGCACTACAGTAACCAGCAGATGTGTTTGTACGACCTTGGTAAGTAAAAACCAGTAGATTTATTTGAATTTTTGTAAGTAAAATCTTGATAACTAGCAATTTTTTTATGCTTTCAGGGAATTATTAGGGAACCAGGGCCTTGACAACATCTTTAAAGACCCATTCTGCTTCAAATGGTGTTGTTTCTGTTTTGAATGTGTTTTGCTAGAAAATCTTTTCCTATAGTTTTGTGTAATATGACGCTCTGCTTTTCATAGAGCATATTTTTTTCTTTTGCTTCATGCCAGTCAAAACGTGACCTCTTGGTAGCACTCAAGTTACATCTAAGCTATTTTAAGGAATGAAGTTTTGTTTTTTTTGTTTTTTTCATGGAAAAACTTCTTAATCAATTCCAGAACTGAGTCTTTAACCTTTGCGATACACACTGAATGCCTTCCTCATTAAGTTACAGTGAGGTAAAGCCAGGTAAGGAGCCATTGATTTTCCTTGTCAAAGCTGTATATTGATCACACTGGACGAGAAGGATCCAGCAAATGATTTTTAAGTTTTGAAACAACTGAGATTTGGAGTGTGCAGAAAGGAGCTGCGGTTCCTCATCAGGAAAAAAGCCCCTATGTTGTACATGCAGTGTATGTGTGTGTGTGTGTGTGTTTGTCTCTGTGTGGTTTTGCCTACCTGCGCATGCGTGTGCATACTTCTGTGTATCTTTGTCTCTGTTTCCATGCGTGCCTCTGCCTCCATTTGTATTCATACCTAGAATCTTGAGCACCCACTCTACCTAGGGGCTAGTGTGTCCCATTTTTAGTGCTGATACTCACTTAACCTCGCAATGATGTTATAAACACTCCCTTAACAAAGTATGGGGAAAAAATATATATCCAACTCTTCTGGCTCCCTCTACCATGGGAGCAATTTACAACTTTCTCATCTTAGGGCTATTTGTCTGCATCCAAACCACTGGGGTTTGTGAGTGCGTGTGCTGCCTGTATGCAACACGCCATCCTAAATTGCAAAAAGAGGCATTTAGAAAGGAGTGCAGTGGAGAATAGCGCAGATAAAAATAAAAAAAAAACATTTCTGCCTGCGACTCTGGCCCACACACCACATGTTCCATGCCAACAGACAACCTTGACTGGAGCTTAATTAATGAAAGGCGAGAGAAAAGCACCAAGGCAACTCCTGAATTAAAAAGCTTTTATGGCTAGTTCATTTTATTCACTCCAGGTTGTTTCGCTCTGCAGAGCAGAGTCATGCTGATAGAGCTGAGCCAAGCTGCGCATGGAACGCTCGTATCTTTAGTAAATCTGCTTGCAATTGTTTGTTCATCCTCTCTTTGGGTCTGTGATATCCTTTGCACGAGAGGGGGGAAAAAAAAGTGAGCGAGAGAAAATGTTAGCTTTACAATACAGTTCACATCAGTTTGTTTGGATACAAGATGAATGCATCTGTCAGTCAGAGGCAAGGCGTGCCATTATGCTTCGTACCAAATGTTAGAGGAATAGCATACAGCTTGTTTTCAGCTTTCCAATGGACAGGACATGCTGCTCTCTTTTCTGATGCCATCTCAGTGCATATTGCAGCAACAACCTGTTTGAACAACTCAGTCGCAAAACAAATGGCGAATCCAGCCCTCAGAGTCCCGTTGGGCTCGCTATTTGCTGTGTGACTGGCATGGGTTGAGGAAACAGCCTCCAACGCGTAGCATGAGCTCATTTCACAACACGTCACGACAGCAATCCTGGTATTCATTAGGCCCATTAGGTGTTCTGCATTAGCATGACAGCTGACAATGACATGCTAAAACCCCGCTGGTGATTTCTTTTTCACCTCTGTGAGTCAGAGGCGAACGCGGCACATCGATGGTTTCAGCACTTCAGGGGTGGCCACATCCACACGACCATGTCAGCTGGACGTGGGAGAGCAGGCCCCCCCCAGAAACAAACAGCTCCACAGTGGGGAAAAAATGGCTTTTGTTGCTTTTATTGAGAGTTTTTGGATTTCACTGATAATCTAGTCCAATGGCTCTCAATCCTTTAAATAAACCAGTGCCGACTCACAACCCCATATAACAGGCTGCATATGCAGAGTGGGGAAAAATGACCATTTGTTAAGGTTGTTTCAGTTGTTTAATTATCAGAAATTATTGTTTAACTACACAGTATTTCTCAAGAAAACAGAAAGTTTCATGACAGTTTTGCATATTAATGTTTTTTTTTGTCTTGACCTTCAGTTTGAGCACCACCGATCTAGTCAGACAATAGTACGTCGATATCTTCATATCATTGCACTTGTGACTCTATGAGTAACTTGTTGAATAGAACAAAACAAAATAGAAAGCATATTCACAAGTGGAAATTTGCTTTGCACGGACCAGTACGAACATGAGTATTGCGGCAACAAACCAACAACTCCACATAGCAACACACCGCAAAAAGACAGCAGAGTATCACCTGTTGTTTTACAATTCGAGTCATCCGTCTCATCACCCAGATTATGGTTTAATAGCGCTGAAAAACATGAGCCATCTGATCCTGGCAGTCTTTCGTGTTTTCATCATCATCATCAGGTAGCAAGGAAATTTAGATTAATTAGCAACAAACGTCTAGCTAAATCGAACGCGATCACGCTGCGGCCGGTCTATCAAGGGAGAAGAGGACAAAGTGATGGAATATGTCGGGGATTCTTTTAGGCACAAATGTGTTTGTTTGTTTGGACTCGTCCTTTAATGATTGTTAATCAATCACTGTGTCGAGGGCTTTTTTTTTGTTTTTTGGGGGAGATTTTTGTGGTATCAAATGACCCAGTGCGCTATCATTTGTCTTCTGGTAGGAACAAATGCGGATCTGTTGGCCAACTGGCTGATGTCCCACGTTATTTTCGACACACATCCAAACTTACTTCACACACACCTGTGCACATATATCAGTTGTGCGTGCAGACAGCCATATGCTCAAGCACAGACGCACGCACACACACACACACACACACACAGAGCGCGCAACTTGTCTTGGCTGCGACAGTATTGCTGACCTCTACAGTGAGTGGCAGTGGATGTGTTATTTCTCCACACTAAGCTTTATTCCTATCGACCCACTTATCCAAACAAATTAGTCACCATTTCCTGCAATCACACCTGCGTGAAAACTAACTCTTTGTGTGTGTGTGTGTGTGTGAGTGCAAGCGTGCATATCGATAGGTGTTTGTTCATGTGCGCAGTCATGTTTGTGTGTGAGTGAACGTTCTTTGAAGCAGTAAGTACCCACTTTACGACCAAAATTGCTCTGTCCGATGGTGAAAAATCCTTGAAATTACTTCTGCCTGTGTCTCGCAAGCCTTGGAGCACTGGATGTCGGCCCATTCTCCAAATCACATATAGACATTTCAGCCCACGACCACACAGGGGATCGATGCCCAAGTCCAGGTCTGGTAATCGACCAGGTTTCTCCCATCTACTTTCTTGTGTGGCTGTCTCCCTCCCTCTCTCTCTCTCTCTGGAAGCTTACAGTAAGGGTGATCTCTGTGGACACCCCTCTCGGTGTTCAGACACATGAGGCGTAATGTCACTGCTGCCGGACTCCAACGAGGCTGATAAGCAGAACTGTAGCTGAAGAGAGCAGACATCCGGTTGCCAGCTTCCCACGTCACACTCACTGTGAACAGGATTAGGTCCACTGCCTGAAAACAAAATGGCTTTGCTCAGTCCAACAAACTGCAGATGAGGATTAGACTGTGAATGATGCTACTCATTATCCGTCTTAAAAGCTAGCACAGGCTTTATGGAGATTCTTGCTGTGACTTTGCATCCGGGCCCAACAGCCTTAGTTCCATCATTTTCCTCAACAAAAAACAAAACAAAACAAAAAAAAGTTTGTACTGATTTCACAGATTCCAAATCGTCCATGTACAACAGACGTCTCCTTTTCCTTAAGTTCTCTTCGAAGAAACGCAATGACAAAACGTGGGCTAATGGGCGACATGTTTATGGAAGATCCATAAACTCAATGGGAAGCAATGCAAACACAAAATGATGTTTGAGAGGCACTGGCCAGTGTTTCCTCTGCACCTTTATCCAGCTCTGGTGCTCAAAGCGGTAAATCTAGTTTTGTCCCATATTGGGTCACATATGTGCTGTCTATGTAATCACACAATATATATCCTTTCGATGTAAATGACATCTTCTAGTAGTTGGAGTTACAATAACTTGCCTGGATGTTGGGCACTGCAGCTGTTTCGCCCATTGGTGTAAACATAGCTTGCCTAGCCTTCCATTGGTCCGGCTATGGAGCGATGAACCGTGAGCGGCCATATCGTTTAAAAGTTTTTCAGAGTTTTGATCTCTTGTCCCGCCCATTTTCAATGTTAACGTTGTATTTTCAGTTGCTGGACTTGATTGCAAAAAATGTAGGGGACTGTGGAGAAATCCCAAGCCAAATAAGCAAAGCATGTATGGACAAAAATGAACACGTAGCTCGTTGTCCTTGTCATTAAATTAACTGTATAACAAAACAAAACAAAACAATGGCTTCTTCTTATTATTATGATCATCTTTTTTTTTTAATTAAACAATGACAGACTTGGATGGCTCATAGATCCTTTGCTAGACTTATACCAGAAGTAAAAAGGCAAAAGCAGCAAGACTGTAGCATAATGTTAAAATTCATATTGCATTTGTTTATATTGCAGTGACAATAAAAAATATAATTAACTGTGCAACCCCACTCCCATATCTGTTGCTGTCTTAGTCTAAGTTTGTTTCAAGTTGATGTTATACTGCTGAAAATATTTTTTAATCAGCACTTCTAAAACATTTGGACTACACTTTTTTTTTGTCTTAGGTAACACTTAGGGCTAAATTATAATGCTGATTTTAATTTCACTTTTTTCTCTTGCAGTGGTGGTAATTTTCTTCCTGTGGTGGTGCACCACTGCGAAATAAATACAGAGGAAACACAGCACTGAGAGCAAAACAAACCCTTTCACAAATATGGTGTTGCTGTGCTGTGAGGACCCAGCCCTGTTTACATCGACCAGGCGCCATATACACGACACACATATTTTGAGTTGCATGGGACTTAATATGTGAGGTTCTTGTCCATCGGCTGTCAGGTTAAACACTGAGGCTCAGCATTAGAAATCATTATTGTGGTGTAAATATGGAAATGTGTGTAACAGCTGTGGCAAAAAACAAAATGGTGGCTGCGGAGTGAATGGAGGCAGCTGTTTGACGGAAAGCCAAGCAGACACACACACACACATGCACTGGATTGTTATTTCTAGGTTACATTTGACTTCAATTTATTCTCATTCCGCTGGAACGGCTGGAACGGCTGGAACGGTATAGTGGCTGTTGCCTGCTGGTCATTTTTCCTCTCTCAATTTTGTTGTTGTGGACTCTTGGCTCACTAAGTGCTCCAAATGGATTCTGCCTCCTGCCAGGGTCCCCCTTTCGCTCTCACTCCCTTTCTCTCTCGCGCGCTTTCTTTCTCCCACTCCATTGACGTGTTTTGAAGTAGAATCGGGCCAGCAGACAATACGTGTACCACAGAGGAGCGCTCAGTAGAGCATGTCCGCTGCGAGTGAAGTTAATGGCTACACAAACTTAAAATTATCATCTCCAACTTCCCTACCTGGTAATGTTTGAGATGGAGAATGGAAGGAACGGGGAGGAGGGTGATGGATGTTTCCAGAGAGCTAGATAAGGGGACTAACTGCCAATCATGGAAGCTTCAACAACTTTTTTTTTTTTTTTCACTTCCACAAATAACTACAACTGAAAGCAGTCCTGTGGTCACCCAGCATCTGTGCGTATTTGTTGCCAATGTGACCTGGACGCATTTCCCCCTCTTGCTTTGTGAAAGAATTGGAAGGGAGATTTGATGGAGAACGGAAGATGGGGGGACGCTGAGGATCTAAAAAGTTAAACTGCTGATATTTTACTTTTGTCTGTGTCCCTCTGTGATGGACTGGCAGCTGCTGCCAGCTCAGGCTTCCAGTTCAGCAAACATCTGGGTGTCCCAGACCTCCGCTGCCTTGCTGAGTGTGTGCAGGGACAGAGGGGGCAGAGGGGGGACAAGCTGCATAGTAACACAGATGTAAAGGTGAAGGAGAGAGGGACACACAGTCAGAGAATTTAAGCGCATAGTGTGCAATCAACAGGAAAAAAAATGGTGGAGACGAAAGAAAAGAGGGAGATGGGAAAGGCATCCTTACATGTATATTTCTGACATTAAACACAGCTATAGTGTCATTGATTTCCTTTGGGGATGTATTCCTAGCAGAGAAAACTGATGCTCATGTATGCAAAACGTTTGGCACATAAGAAGGCAATATCGCTTGCACTAAGCATTCTTTCAGTGAGCAGCGAATTTCAGATTTTTTTTTTTTTTTTCCTCAATTTTATTTCTTCTCACAACTCAAACAGACAAAATCAGGACAGGACAGGAGGCACTGCAAGGTGTATTGATCAGGCTTTTGTTTCCTATGTTTTGGTCTTATCTCCTCTGCAGCGTGTGGACATACGCCTAAATCGTCCAGCTGATATTCCAGGTGGTCCACATATCTGCATGACACTAACGTCCATAGTTGATTGGATTTTGTTATCTTTGTAATTGTTTTAATCAGCCAATCACAAATTAGCCTCCAGGAAAAGAGAGAGAGAGAGAGAGAGAGAGAGAGAGAGAGAGAGAGTAGCAGTCCACTCCAAATGGAGGATATTTTTGCGGTGCTTTATTTTTACTCTGATAAATTACAGAAAATGTGCCAAACACAAATTTGGTTTATCTGAGGTCAGCTTGTAATGAGGCACAGAAGGGGTTTTCGTCACCGCAACAATGCATTATCGGCCAAGCTGTCAATCAGAAGTCTGGCATCTAATCACCTCATCTCTCTCAACAAAAGGACCCATTAAATGTAAGTGCTCTCTAAGGAAAATAAAGTGGCTCACCTAGAAAATGGTGAGCCATGTTCAGCGTAGCCATGGGAGACAATGACATCTGATATCCTGTAACTGTGGATGGAGCAGTAATAAGCTATCCTGCCAAAAATGTTTTGTGTCCTCTGAAGAAAACCAACATGGCCACTGTGCAAGCAGACCAAGACTTAGGACTCAAAGGAACTGTAAACTAAAATATGTGGTATTTCACTTTATAAAATTGTTATCATTGAGTGTAGAAAATATAATGAAAGCTGAAGTCCTTTCTATGCAGGGAGAGGCCGATCATCTCATTTCTTGTGGGTCACAAGATCAGTTTTGCTGTGGACTAAAAAGTTAATCTCTCATGTAAAGGTGGAGCGATCCAGTCTGAGCACAACCTCATTTTTTATTCCTCCCACCCTGTTTGATTGGCTCCTCAATCAATATACCTGTTAACCTCAATCAGCCTCAGCGAAAAGCAGATTAATTTTAGCTGTTAGCTTGTTAGCATGGCCCGCCAAGGATTATCTTGCCAATCTAATGTTGTATCCGAAGAGCTGAGAGCCAGCAAAGTGCTTCATCCCAACATGGAGCGATGGCGTCGAATGTGAGCAAGTGAGCTCGAGGCCATGAATCCATTTGCTGACATGTCGTTGCAGCACTAGTAAGATCTGTTGCTCCTTCAGTTCCAACAAGAGGGATATTGTCACTTTGTGGACAGTTGGTCCGTCTCGCCAGAGGTGAGACAATAATGTTCCTCTACAAGGGGAACTCAAGCCCACCCAGCCCTGCTTGAATGTATTACTGTAGGAAATGCTCCGTTTTAGGACAGTTACACACTTTTAGGAACTCTCAAGTGTTGGTGATGATGGAAAAGATGAACACTAATTAACAAAGTCCCCATTTTTAAGGCTTTACCATTCCCTTAAAGGTCGATCTAAGCTGTGTGGTCATGATATCGAACATTTGTGCCATATCGCCCTTATGTCTGTTTGACACATTGGAGAGTAAAACAGATGACCTTACTAGCTTTTCAAAAAATAAAATAAAATAAAATATAATATAATAAAACTTCAGCACAAAAAAATGTGGAGTTATTGCCCCATAATAATTCAACTTTTGTCAGTTGAAAATACATTCACTTATCAGTAGAACCACTTAAAAGTAAACCCATTTTGATTAAATCTGCAGAGGGAAAATAATTAAGGTAAAGTTTTTAATTCATGAAATTCTTGAATGCATATACAAATTTAATCACAGCATGATGGTATGCAAATAGCTCCGCTGTTGATTGGTGCAGTGGGACCAAGTTGCGTACGCTGATAAGAGCATTAATTTGACCTCCCTGCAGTTAATCCTGGTTTGTCTCGTCCGCCAGTCATGTTTACGTTCATGTTCTGGATGCATCAGCTCACCAGGCTACACTCATGAATGCTGATCTTGAATTGCCAAGGAAAGAAAAGCATGTACAGTGTGTCTGGTGCATTAGACTTGGTGCTGCTTAAATCTGATTTACCCCCAGCCCGTCATGAGTGGGCATTTTGCTAGAAGCATCAGCGTGAAATATTAGTTTGTCTGAATCCATAATCTATAGGCTATAAACCCAGCAGGGGTTGTTTCATTTAATTATTTATTTGAAACATTCAAATGATCCCTTAAGGAGAAGTTTGTTTTTTCGTTCACGCCTCCTCAGCGGGGAGGTCAGAGGTCACGCTCAGCCACAGAGCAGCACTACAAGAACTGGCAGGGGTTCAGTGTGTTGCTTTAGGACACTTCATGGTGGTGGATGCTTTCCAATAAGGCAGTCTCAGTCCATCTAGTTGAAGGACAGTCTCGCTACTCAATATGCTGCTCTAGTGCATTTGTATTTGAATTTAATATGACTGAATTTAGAGAAATAATTATTTTCCTTTCAGGTAATAACTTTCTGGAAGCTAGTTTGCATATAAAATGCCACGGGAGTGCGTTAGAGTGCGGATCAGCCCAGATATTTTTGTCCGAATCGGACCCGAGCCTGAGAGCGCTGTTACTGAGCCCGACCCGAAGCTGACAGGCTTTCTTGTTTTTGTGTCTGAGCCCAAGGTTTTGCTTGTCCTCCATCACTCGATTACATTTACTGCCAGAAGTAGCTTACATGTTGCCTTCAGTGTCGTCTCGTAAACTTCAGCACAACACAGGAAGTTGCCCAGAACAGATGGTAGCTCCATCATTTTTCAGTGAAATAACACCAGCGTGACCGAACTCGAACATAATATCTAAAAATTTGTATCCACACTCAAAGAGTGCATTCACAAACAACAATATACATGAAATAGGAACTGACATCTGTATTATTTATTCATTTATTTGTTTATTTAATATCCTGATGCATCAAATTAAATCCAGTTGGCAAATGTGTCCTTCAGTTCTGAAGTTCATGATAACTCATGACCTTTCATGAATGCCACCTTGCTCCAAATAACACCACCAAAGCTCCACAGCTGGAAACAGCCCAGGCTTAATCTGAATTTGAAGTGTGATCAATGAATAGGCCAAAACATGTAAATAGAACCCATTGTGAGCATTTGTCTACATGCATTTGTTTTATATGTGTGAAACTGAATGCTTATACTTCCAGTCAGTGCATGCACATTTTAGAGGAAAAACAAAAAATATCATTACCCAAAGTTCATCATTCACTATCACTACACCCAGAGCATCTGTTGTTTGTTTATTTTAAGCTGAGACACACTGGTTATTTTTTATCTGTACCAAGCCATGTTTCAGTAAAAGGTTTTCTTTTGGCGTATTCGCCTCTTCAGCGTGCCTCGGATGTCTGCGAGGTTGTCATCTCTGGAGCTCCAAGATCAGTAAGCTCCTCAGAACAAATACAAATCTCTCCTTGTTTGTTTGGTTCTGTGCAGCCAAATCATTCGCTACGACTTTCTGCTCTCAGTGATCTTACTTTTTTTTTTCTTTTCTTTTTTTGAGGATAGTTGTCATTTGTTTTAAGTGGTGTTATAGTCGCGCCCCTCTTCGCACTCTGCTGTGTTCCAGTGGGCAGGCTGACGGTGCGAGAGTGTGAAACTGTGTGGCTCTATGATTCAGAGTCTCCGGGGTGGAGAATGAGGACAGGTGGAGCTGCCACCTTCATCACCGTGGCTCCCACTCCCTTCAGTGTAATAGTGTGGACTTGCAGATCGCTTTCCCCTGCAGCCACACAGCCACCGGCGCCCGACACACACCCTCCATCCATCCCTCGCTCCCTGGAAGTTATAGTGATTATCCCAACCCCAAACAATTCCATTAGCAGATTGGTTGTCACTTACAGGCTGGGAGGATGTATGCACGTGAACATATGCGGTGGCACACACACACACACACACACACACACAGCACACAGATGTACACACACACACACACACTCAGACACTCATATAATAATGCAGGTCATAAAAAAGTGTGCTGAAAACAGTTCAGCTAAAACTAAAAGTTATGAAGCTATAGCAGATTAGATCAAGTTTACATGGCGCAGTATAAATATACTGCTGTACTGATGTCTCTGATGAAAGTTAAATTTAATCAAATTATGTTTGATATTGCAGTGCTCGTCCCGGTTTACTCAAATTTATTGTAATGATAAATTTCTTAAAAATGACGTAACAAGTACTTTTCAAAATAAATCAAGCAAAATAGCAACAAATTGCCCATGTCACTAACAGAGAATGAAAAATGATGAGGCATTTCATACCAGCATACATTTTTATTTACAAAATAGAGGAAAATACAGTGATCTGGGTAATTGGAAACAAAAATATGAAGATGTAAATGAACCAAATTGTCATAAATAGTAATAAATCAGTAGTTAGATCAGAGCACTGTGCAAAATGGAGAGTCGATTGAGATAATTCCTGTTTAGACTCAACTGACCAAAACAAAAACAAAAAAAGATTTGCATTTATATATACATATATTTTAGTTTTTCAGTTGAGTGTAGAGGGCTCTCAATTCAATGCAGTTTCACATAGTGCACCTTTAATTTAGTAAGCGAGCAAGTGAAAATAATAATAATTATATTAGACTTTTCAGATTTTCTTAGTTTTTAGAAATCTAT
>OMLB01043419.1:0-22172 GCA_900302555.1 Myripristis jacobus | reverse complement strand
TTCCCTCCCTGCATGTTGTTGTCTGATTCATCTCTGCTGCTCCCATTATGTTACACCAAGGCTTGGTGTGCACCCATAAAAGCATCTGACAGTCACACACACACACACACACATGCACACAAAGGTGATTTTAAGTCTGGTGTCAACACGTCCAGGTGTGTTTCTAATGGATGCACGTTAGACAAGAGTGCTTTATCGTTCTGAGGCCCCTCACTCACGTCACGCAGGCCACCAATCAGAGGTTGGATTTCTTCCCATGTAGTTAACGATTGTATCCACTGAAAGCACTGAAAGGGAACCAGGTTGCTGCAGCACATGAAAGGTAATGAGATGCCATGATATGACACACACCTACAGAGAACACCTGATTTTTAACTAAGACCTCCCCAGCCTTCTGATGTCAAACCTCATCCATGACTCATGCCTGCTATAGTCTGTAATAATCATATTTCCCCACAGGACTTGCTATGGCCATTTTTTTTATTGGTAAGGTATGCCCAATCTCTCCCATGAGCAATCAGAAAAAGTGGGTGATAGATAAAAGAAATCATGGAGGATTTCTCATGGATATAATTCAGCAGATGATCAGTTTTAATGTAACAGCAAATAGAGAGCAATATTACAGTGTGGTGGTGATCATCCTCTGTTTACAGACTCTTTATTAAGTTATGGTTAAATTATTTAGCAACCCCCAGTGTCACCAGAATCGACAACCCAGCCATGTTCCTCAGAGTAACATTGACACTGCTTAAAAGGAGGCAGATAATGATGTTACATCTATTTGTCATTAATGGACCTTTACCTTTTGAACTGCAAGCACTATCTATGCATTAAATGGAAGTTGACAGACTTGTTTGAGAGGCCATTATCTTATCTTTGCTGCTCCTGTACACATATGAAATATTCACACACGCAAAGGCATGCAAATATAAAGCAAAATACTTTATTTTAAATACAAAATGCACGCATTTCATATGTGTGTGTGTGTGTGTGTTTGTTTATGTGTGTGTGTAGAAGCACTAGTCATATACATGTAGCAGAGTGAGAGTATGATAGCCTTCGTGTGTGAGAAAATTTCTTATTTGTGTGTAAACAGCAAGTTTTTAATTTTGAGTTAAATGACTCCTTGTGTATTTGTCAATATCTCGTGTAACAAGAGTCACCAGTTCTCCACACGTCCTCGCCTGGATTTTTAATGATAGATTTTTTCCCCACCATGTTCAAGTGACATGAGCTCAAACAAAACACACAAATGCAACAAAATGTTTGGATAAATGAGTCCTCATAGCAAACCCCATTTTCTGTCCATCTGTCCCTCATAACATGCACTTGAACTTGCCAACCAAACTTTTACTGACCTCCAATGGTCACATCCTGCCATAGCAGGATACAAACAGTGGTTCTGAGTCCTGCTGTAAACCATGGCATCATGTTTGCACGCTTTGTGCAATGACTTCACAGCCCAGGTTTCCTGCAAACGCTGAAATTAAATGTGATAATTGCCAGAGTTATAATGTATAATATGTAGACAAAAGCAAGGAAATGGAGGTGCAACCATGTTACTGGGCAAGCTCACTGTATTTTTATAAGCAGTGATAAATGAAAAATCACAGAACAAGATGAAAGATTGCCAAAGTTACTCCTAGGCTTTAAAATAAGAAAGAACCTCAGGACAGTAAACATAACAGCGCACAACTGAATTCTGCTTTTCTCTAAGGAGCCCAGTAATTAGCCAGTGACTGCAGGTGAAGCTGATTGACTTAAATATTTTTGCCTGTAGCTGACATCAGTAACATGACGCAAATAATAAACAACACGTCCAAATTTAAAAATAAGACTGTGTATAAAATGTCAGCTGTGAAATAGAGCAGTCAACAAGCTTTTGTTCATTGTCTCCACCAAATACGACTGAGTGCCTGTGAATGCAATCTCTGACCATTTGTATCATGTGAGGAATGCTCTCTCCTCTGAGCCCTCTCTCAGCCGCTGTGTTACCCTGAGGCATACTCTGGTCTTTTGAACATCTCTCCGCCCTCTGCTTTTTCCCCCTTGCTATGGAACATGCTCACAAGCCCACACTAACCCAAACATTTCTCATGAAGCCAGACATGCTTTCAGCACCGAGGCCCTAAAGATATTTGCAGACACATGCCTATGGGCGCATGTTTGTCTTTGTGTGTGTATGTGTGTGTGTGTGTCTGCACATGCTGCAACAAGTGTGCTGAAGGATGTGGGTTAATCTGCAGAGAGCGAACAGCCGATGCTTGATAGCTAATCCCAAGCTAGACCCTATTAAGGCGTCAGAGATCACTAATTGAACAAACCCAAAGACGCAAATAGGCACCAGCTGCATAGCCAAAGTACAGGTTTAGATTTACTATTGGCTTGTTGTAGGCTATAAAATAAAATGTTGATGACGTTTTGAATGTTTTGGTGTCAGACAAATCTCTTGAGTTGACTCGTGACCCCTGCCTCTGACCTCACCGTCAGCCTCGAGTCCCTTCTCTATACTTAATCTGATTGTCTAACACGTTGTCCTTGAGTAAGTAAACCCCGCCCTCAGGCTTTAGCCTCTGAGCTGATGCTTATCCCAGACACACACCATAAGCTGCTGTCTGCTTTTTTATGTATGTTGGGGGGTCAGTGTGTGTGTGTGTGTGTGTCGGTGTGGTCAGCAGTACCCATTGCCTTTCCCCTGTTCTGTTAGAGGCTTTGAGTTTTTGAGTAGCTTCGAGTCACCTTTCAAAGCTGTGTGTACATGTGAGCCGGGGATGATATTTCTACCAAATGCCTGGAGGATATGGAGGATGACAGACCACCCGCTGGGGATTTGACACCAACAGGTCAGTCAGCAGAGCTCAACTCTTGACTCTGTGTTTGTTTGTGTGTAAAGTAACACAGAATCGAGTCGGGAGGATGCATGAAGGTGACGTGTTGTTTTTTAGATGGAAAAATTACTGTTTTGGTGGGAGGTACCAGCCCCCTTCCTCTGCCTCACCCCCATCCCCTCCACATTCAAGTGCACCTACACACACACAAATTGATACACCCATGGACTCACATCTACATACACACAAACATACACACACTTGTGTGCACAGATGTGTCCGCACACATAGTTCACTTTGATTAGATTTTAGTCTTTATTGTTCACATTTCCATGTCGGAGTCTGTGTGTCAGAGACTTTGCCAAGAATTCAGGGTGAGATAAGAGGTGTCATCATCCATTCAAGTTTTAAAAAAACATCAAGGGCACAGAGCTCTCGCTCAGTCGTATGGGGTCTTACATTTATCTATTTTTGTGCATGTGGAAACGGCAACAGTTCTATTTTATTGAAGGCATTGGAGTGTCAGATGTAATTTAACAGTGATATACTTGGCCAGAAAAGTCCACACACAGCATGTTCAATATACTACGGATTATCAGAGTCTGGGACCGGTGTGGAGGAAGAATAGCAACTGCTGACGAGGTGGAGAGGGAGGATTGAAAAAGGAGGGATGAGGCAAGAGAGACATGAAAAGAGGGGAGAGGAATAACACTCTTCTACTGGTCAGGTCTCTCAGACTAGGGAAAGCTGCACAGAAACCCACTTAGAAGGGATTTGGAGGAATTACAGTGTATCTATGTGTGTGTGTGTGTGTGTGTGTGTGTGTGTGTGTGAGTGAGTGTGCACGCAGGTACACTGAGAGAAGGGTTGAGAGTCTTAACTTATTAATGATTCTTAAGACATGTTACAATCATGTCGCAGATTAAAGCTCAGTGTAGCCCACCCAGAGCGGGAAATGATCTCTCTGTTTGGTTAATACTCTCTGAAATTAAACGGCTGCTGTTTTTTTTCTGTGTCTGATCACAAGCAGAAGCGGTTCCTGAGGCCTGACTGAGCTCAGGTCTGGTTCTGAGGCCTGCCGGGCCTGAGGATGGCCATCATTCGACTAAAACCATGCAGACTGTCGCTAATCAAGGCTCTTGTCTGCTCCCTGCTGGTCCTCCTGTGTCTGCACACAACCACAGGTCCAGCCATTTTACTTCACATTCACTCTCACTCACACTGAGCACTGAGAAGGACAATTTATTCTTAAACCCTGAACCTGATTTGTGATGAAGGCTACATGCCACTTTTGAGACTATATTGTCCCTCAGAGTGACAGCATTTCTTTAAGTCTCAGTTTTGCTGCCTTCTGTCATTCAACTTGTGCCAGAAACCCACCTGCTCTCACACAAATATCAGGATTAGAGTTAAATTCTTGGCCACAATTAACATGACTCTTCCCTCCTGGGTGCGTGTTTGTGTGTGCATGCAGGAATGTCCGGGTGGGGTGGATGTTTGGACGGTCAAGATGTGTTTGCAACGATCAGAGAGAACAGCCACACTGGAGAACTCATTGCTGAGCTCATCTCAGACGCCACAGGGGAAGGAGTTCGCTGGAGCCTCAACGGAAAGGATGCTGACTGGTTCTTCCTGGACAGAGGAAAACTCCGGCTCAACACATCGCCTGAAAAGGTCCTTGACCGGGAGGTAAATGCATTTTCAAAAATAAATGAGAATACCAATAAGAATATTAAAGAAACAATGCAATCCTGCCATTGTGTTTAAGGGTTTAAGAACAACTATGAAACAACCATTCCACTTTTTCATCATCTCTACAGCAAAATATTTCAGGATTGTGATGAGACATTTCATGAAACAGTACAGTGAAGTTCTTAGATCATCATCGTGTGTAAAGCACGAGAGGAAATGAGAACTGCAGGAATATTTTTGAATCTGCTAGCCTCAATCACTAACGGAAGGATCATAGTTTTTAACTGGGCAACTAGAAACCTCTGACTTTGACATAAATGTGAAGTAACATATGGTTCAGGGCCTTATTTTTCCTTAATATGGGAAAATGCCCTTAATTTTGAATTTTGCAATATTGCTTATATCTTTATCGTTTTTCTTCAGACTTGGATAAAAGCTTATTCCTCACTTCATTAACAAATTACTGTAATTTGTAAAGTAGCCGGGCGCTTCTATTAAAAGTAACCTAGAGTGCCGGTGCTAACATTAGGTTAGCAAAGGCTCATCAAAGTCTTTACTTTCTAAGGAAGATTAGAAGTTCTAGTGAGGACGGATGCATGTTGATACAGTGGCACTGCCCACATGACTCACTGAGATGCCATTAGACGCATAAGATCATCTCTCCAACCTTTTATATGTTGTTTTACCCTCAAGGTGAAGGCGCAACATGTCCAAGATGCAATCAAAATGGAGCATTGCCTCCTTTGTCCCATGTTATTATTATTGTTAATATTATTTGCATTGCACAGACTAGGTGATACTTTATGTTTTTATATTTTGTGTTTTAAGTACTTATTCTGTACTTGCCCTGGTTTGTCTTTTATGCTCAATGTAAACGGGAAACGCTCCCTGGGGCGACAGAGGTTTCACTCATTCATTCTCTAATAGGGAAAGTATGGATATTGTGCGAGTGACAATGATTTTATCCGTCTTCAGTGATGCCTTTGAGCTAATGAGGCCTTGTAATGGTGCGTCTTTCCCTCCTGGAATCTGTAGGAATCCATGTAGTGTGGCGCCGCAACGCGAGGATGTTGTAACTAAGTTTAAGAGCTTGAACCCCATAACCTCCACCTCTTGGACTGAACACAATCTCTCTTACCGTCATCCTCTTCCCTGCCAGTTGTCTTAAATCATGGCAGCTGTTAAAGGGTCAACAAGATTAGAGGAGCCTCTCTCTCCCTCTCCCTCTCTCTTTCCATCTGTCTTTACAGTTTTCCAGTGAGTTTCCGCTTGCTATAATGGCATGGCGTAGAGGATTTAAATCCAATTTTGTTGCCACAGCACATACAGAGGGAAAAAATAGATAGATGAAGGAAAAAATGTTGTAATGGTTAAAAAAAAAAATAAAGTAACTACAAATATGTATAAAAAGAACATGATCATTTACCTCAAAATATACTGTAGCATTAGATTTGCTTGCTATACTGTACATGTACTGTCTTTATATGCAGTGATATGTAAGACTGTGTATGTATCTTTTTTGTGTATATTATCTTATTTTGAGTATTTACTCTTTAAGCTCCTCTGTTGGTTCAGAATGCATTATAACCATGCAAAACTAATTATATAAACCGAATATAAAACGGACTGTTTTCCTTAGTTTCTGAAAATTTGATAATATGGAGATGCAAGGTTTTTGGTTGGACAGCAGCGATATGTAAGATTAATGCAGCTAAATAAATACTTTCATTCACCTACCTGTCTGTCTGTCTGTCTGTCTGTCTCTCAGGCGCAGGGCGTTGTCCTGATGGCTGAGTTGGCGTGCTATGAGGAAGACACACTTCAGGTACAGACAGACCATTCCTTTATCTCATTCTTATTCTTATTCCTCAGTGAAAAACATCACAGATTCAGTCCTGTGTGTTTCTGTCTCGGTGTTGTTACAGAGTGTGTACCGGCTCATGGTGGAGATACTCGATGAGAACGACCATTCACCTGTGTTTGCAGAAAACATGGTGCAGTCTCTCATTATCAGTGAGGTAACACACACACACACACACACAGACAGACACACTCAGTAAACAAAATGTATCAGATTTAAACGCTGTCTCATGTCTACTGTGTCTCCCTGCCTAACTGCCTGTCTTTCTGCCTCTGTAACTTCATGTCTAGTTGACTCCTGTGAATACTGTAGTGTTTACTGTCCTGGCCACAGACGAAGATAACGACCAAATCATATACTCCATTGACCAGACATCAGTAAGTTCAACATTCATTTTCTTAAATTAATTAGAACTATATTCTACAATCAATGCATCATTGTGTGTGCATGTGTGTGTGTGTCCTGCAGCCCGATGCAGCATACTTCAAGATTGATTTCCCAAACAGTGGTGAAATTATGCTGTCCAAGCCTCTGGATTATGAGACCAAAACCCTCCTTTCCATCACCATCCATGCCACGGTAGGCCATGTTTACACAGATTATTCCCCACATCAATGTCATCCAGCCATTTTTATGTCTTTGTCATCCTCCCTCAACTTCCTGCAAAATGTTACAGTCATTTAATACACTGATGTCCAGTTAATTGTGGTTATTACAGAAGAGGAGCCATGCTTTGATTCAGGCACCCATCCATTTCCCTATTATAACATCTTGAATGATTTAATAATCCCTAAACAACTCTTGACTTTGCTTCAGGAGATGAGCACTGCCGAGCAGTTCAACACCAGCACCAACATCACCATCACAGTCCTGGATGGAGATGACCAGTATCCACAGTTTCTACCCTGCATGCTGCTCTTCCAGGACGAGTCCAACCGCGTCTGCACCAACCCTGTGTACACCGTCAACGTCACAGAGGGGGAAGAGGTCAGCTGTCAAACACGACTTCAAGCCTTTCTCACTATCTATCAACCCAGTTGTGTTTTTTTTTTGCATTATGGGCCTTTGTGTTATTCCTTGACATAGTTTTACTTTGCATTTTACTTTGCTTTGCACATTCTGTCAGTCTTGTAATGTGAAATTGTAAGTGACAGCACCAATGAACCAGTTCAAATTGATTGTGCACCTGTCATACTTTGTGAATGAAAGTCATTTTGATTCTGATACCAAAGATAATCTCTATTATCAAAGAGCTGTAATGTGAGGCTGTGTTTTGGAGATGTCTTAATGTGTGTCCCACTGCAGGACATTGTTCTGGACTTTTCTCCTGGTCCCATTCATGCTGTGGATGGAGACAGAGAACTCAGCTCTCCACTCAGCTATGCCATCCTCTCAGGTACCACACAAATGGACGCAAGTCAATATTACAGTGCAATGTGCTGGCATATTTGCCTTAACTAACTGTGTTCCTTTGCCAGGGGATGATGATGGCCTTTTCCTGATGGACAGAGAGACTGGGGAGATGAGATTAACTAGGGGAGTGAAGGACAGACTCACTACTCCAGTGCTGCGTCTGCAAGTCATGGTGAGACTCATATAATTGGCAATAGCATTAAACTTGAATGATATCATCCTTCCTCACAAATTCCCACATCTTTCTCCCTGTTCGTTCTCTTTCTGTTTCTCACCAAGGCATACCAGGATGACGACCCCAGGAAGTATACTGTTGCCACAGCGTTGGTCCATGTTGTGGCAGTGAACCAGTTTCTGCCGGAGTTTGACATGGCTGAATATCATGGCTTTGTAATTGCAGGAAAGAGCCCTGCCACTCTGGTCAACACCTATGGCAGCAAAGCACTAATGTTGCGTGTACTTGACCAGGACTTTATGCATGTATGCATCGCTACACACAGTGCAAAAATGCTACAAATTCAACATTTGATTTATTATTAATTTTCTCATATCTGTCATTTTTTTGTAATTCTGATCTTTCTTTTTTCTAATCTAATTATTTGCAGGGGTTCAATCCAATGATCTACTTTTTCTTCAGTCCTTCATCCAATCACACAGACTTTTACCAAATCACACAGGAGGGGCTTGTGATCGCTAAGACCAGTCAACTCGAAGCAGAACAAAGTCACATTTTAGAGGTAAGCCTCAGAGAAAATATTTGGCCAAGACTGGCACCATTACACCTGATGGGTGAGATGAGTGAGATGCCCTTTTGCATCAGGTTGTTATCCATTTTGTCTGTCACCAAAAACCCATATTAAATAAAAATCTGATGATGATGATGCTGATGATGCTGCTGCTGATGACAATGGTGGTATTAGCGGAGGTGATGATGATGATGACAATTATGTGATGCTACTATTCAGGTAACAGCTGTAGACCAGGAGTCAGGTGATGCCACCTTCGCTACTGTAGTGGTCGAAGTGCTACCTGAGGGACAAACAAGTAAGACCACACATTCATTCACTTGCATACATAATGGATTGTTTCAATAACAAGAATGAATATGTAAATATGATACATATATTAAATTAAAAAAAAAGAGGGCACAGCTATGGTGCATGTAAGAAGGTTCAAAAAGGCCGTACACATGGGCAAAAACAGCATTAGACTTGAAGTAGACTTGGTTTTCCATGCTTGTAGCCACACTTCCTTTGGTATTACTATCCCAGTAAATAATACCTAGTAATAGTCATACCTCCCAGTCTCCCTCTCACTGCTGTTTTATGTAACTGGAAGAATTTTTATTCATTGAGGTGAAGTTTTGGTTTAATTTGCCTATAATGCCTTTTGCATTTTTCGAATTATATGCATCAGTAGATGTTTGAGTTACGCTTGAGGGCACAACCGAATCAGGGCTCCATATTTCTCTTAGAAAGAATTGGCGGATCTGTAGCTACCGGTACAAATCCTCCTTGCCTAGCTCATGAGACTGGCATACATCCCCAAAGTTATTAAGATTTTTTTTATTAAGATGCCTTGCTTGACCCATTGTCATAACTGACTGGCAATGCTGATGAAAGAGCTTGCAAAAAAACAAAAACAAAAAAACCCCAACTTGTGTATATGTGTGTTTGTGTGTGTGTGTGTGTGTGTGTGTGTGTGTGTGTGTGTGTGTGTGTGTGTGTGTGTGTGTGGCGCTGCAGTCCCTCACAGTCCACTGGGAGACAACCGTGTTACAGGCTGCACTGTGGGCAAAGCTTTGGCTCTGAGTGTCTTCTTCATGATCACACTTGGATGTATCCTGTATATGATGTCATGGCTGATGAAGAGACACAAGGTGCAAAGGGACCCACTGGAGAGAGGGTGTGTGGCACAGGGCAAACACCCCAATGTGGTAAGATAATTAACTGCTATCATACAAATATTTACTGGGTTTAGTTCAAGCTTGTGTGGCTGAGATTTCCTTCATTTCCTTCTACAGAGCTTACGATGGTTCCAGCTGGTGAGTTATCAATGTCAGCTCCTTACTGCCTACTTGACCTGCTCCTCATTCTCCTTCTAGTTCTGATTCTCCTGTTTCATTAAAACTCTGTGGGTCCGACTGATCACTATTGCAACTAGATGCAACTATTTTATATATGATCTGATCTGATGACGCCTGCAAGTCTAAATTGTAATAACTTTAATGAAACAGAAGAAACAAGTTGATAGTTAATATTTTAAATTATAGACTGTTGCACTTTTTAAAATTGCTGCATGTTGTCCCCCTCTAGATGAGTAACAGTAGTCCCATGCCGCAGATGGATGAGGTGTCCTTCAACAATGAAAAATCTGGAACCTACAACCCTTCCTTCAGCCTCCAGGAAAAACCTTGCACCTATGTGCACAAAGACCTGCCTCCCTGCCGAGGACCCACCCCGCCCAGCACGACTGCTGCTCCCGACACCAGCTTCATCCCCCCAGAGGCCATATGCAGCCCTGTTATCCTCAACAACGTTTCACCACCGATCAAAATCTCTAGTTCACTCATCTCTCACCCAACTGTTTTGGATGTAAGCCCCGCAGATATGGCTAAAGCTGATGCTCCACCTCCAGAAAACCTTAGCTCACAGACTCAACCATGTGATGCAGCCCAAAACCCTACTGAGGCCAATGAAGGACCAACACAGCCTCACACCACCCCTGTACCCACTGAAATCACTGGCGCTCCAACTATCCCTCCTCTTCCACAAACCACACCAATCGACCCTGTAAACTCTCCTCCATCCTCTCTGATTGCTCCATGTCGTGACACCCACACTGCCTCAGTAGAGACAGACACTCCCCCAGACCCTTCATACGCCCATGGAGAAGCAGCTTCACCTTTGGAGTTGCCACCTTACCCAAAGCAGACGAGCACTCCCCCGCCCACCCCGGAGCATGCACCCTCAAAGGTCAGTTTGGTGCACTTAGATACTTCTCCCCTTGACACGCCTCCACGTACAGACGCACCCTGTCAGGCTGACCAACCCTCTACTTCGCTGTCGGACCAAACGGACCCATCAGGGCGCCCAGAGGGGGCAGCAGACACCGTTAGCCCCTCTCAGCAGCGAAGGCCCTCGTCGAACTCAGGGAACACTCAGGACAGCCGCAGGGAGGGGGAGGTGGACGATGATGGTTTTCTGGGAGATGAAGACAAGAACAGTGAGGACGACGACGAATTAGAGCCTGACGAGGAAGAGCTGCTGAGAGTGCTCGCTCGTTTGCATCCCACTTTTATCTCGTTTAGTAAGTAATGTCACGATAATATCACTGAGTCTGAGGGTGATGATGGCAACAGAGAGTTGGTGGACTGATTGAGAAACACCACAATCTGTTTTTGCTGTACTTCACTGCTGAGGCATGGAAGAGGACAAAAAACACAGCATATACACAACACAATGACTACATAGAAAAAGATGCATCCATACACTCATACAATATACATATATATCAACACACACAAGCTGGTGAATCATAACACACACATGCAAATGTTGACTGTTCATACCACAATATTAGTTGAAGCAATAGCAGTCAAATGAGCTTTGTTGCACAATGTTGTTGTTAAAGTCGCAAACTTATTCCTACCACTCTTTTAATTCAAATTTAGTCTGTAAATCTTCCATAGATTTTTGAAAAGTACAATGTATACCAATTATAGGCTTAGCACAAGTGTCCGCACCTGTCATGAGTCAGGATATATTGTCTTAAAATGTTTACATATAATGAGATTTTTTTTTTCTTCTAAATAGCTTTAAAGTGTGTTTAAAACTCCCATTTAGTGCATTGTTTTGTTATGCCTGCCCTCCATACCATACATGCTGCCTGAGTCTTTTGTGTGAGTAAAGTTCTCATCTGACTTTAACAATTAGCCATGAGAAGTCATTTTTCTACGCTATACTGCATAAACAATGACACACACACACACACACACACACACACACAAATGATGGTATTCAAACAGAAAATGAAAAGTAAAGGAAAACACAAACTGCCTGCAGTACTTGGACCGTCTGCAGTTTCCAATTGTGCAAATGTGTTTGCTCATTTAGCAGTCTGCCAGCTTGTGGCGTCTGAGGACAGATTATAAAACATCAGCTTTTTTATATACATCTTATACAAACGTATGCAGAATTTTGTTTGTTAAAACCTTTGGAGCTAAGGCTTTTTGATGAATGATGGCAGACTTTAGAGGTTAGAAAGGAGGATTTATGATCAGGTCACTAGTGCAAATCCCCAGAAAAAGCTTTTAAATTCTGAGTTATGGTTCTGAATGAGGATGATGAGGAGGAGCAAGGTCCCCAGCCGCTCCAGTGATGCTGCACAATGGCCAAAAATAAAACATTGTTGTGTTTGTATTGGGCAGTTGCCATGAGTGAATAGGTGTATGAATGAGGAACAGAGTGTTGCTGAAAAGAGCACGCAGGCTCATCAAAGCTTTGCTGGATAAATGAAAAATATGAAATGCCGCATGCCTGACCTCTGAGCTGAAATGCAGCGAAGTTGTTTGGAATAGCAGTCACATCCATGAAAAAAAAAAAAACACCCACAATAAAAAGGCACTCGGTTGTGAAATGTTAAGGGACTGTCGATTAAAATTCACATTTAGAATGTTATGTTGGAAAATAGGGGACAAATAATTCTGCAGCTAGAAAAGGTAATTGAGGCCACAACAAAATAGTTGGGGACAACACTCATTTCTTAGAAAATATGAGGTCAGCAACTCGATGAAAACCAGGGGACAGAGCATTTCTCAAATAGCAAAGGGCAGGAAAAATCAACAAAAGGTGTCTAAGGATTCATACGACACCAATTTTTAAACTTTGTCATGCTACTTTAAAATATTATTTCAATCATTTATGAATAAGATGTGTAGCTCAGCATCTAGTTTTACCTCACATACAATGAGAAAGAAATGGTAGAGCAAGGATTTTTTTTTAATCTGTTAAATTTTGTTTTCCACAATGTTCAGTGAGGTAAACGCATTAGCTCGGCTATAGAGTATGTTAAATACACATTATTTGTACACGCAACTGAAATGAACTAGCTTGGGTGGAAGCCCTGATTAGTTAAGTGATCAAGTCACGAGATACTGATGACCCTGCGTTCCAATTTAATTTGTTTTTATTGAGACATTCTTCCCAATCACAAAAACTGGACCTGATTGTTAGAGTGCTCACAGTTTGCAGAGCAACAACTTATTTACAGTCACTAGTCAAAGGCTTGTTGCTGCCATGAGCGTGTAAAAAACATTTTCATATACATTATAACATACCATAAAAATCATCAACAGTGGTTATAAACTGTGGTGGAGATAATGCAAGCATAATAGAAACATTTTTAGACAGCTCCAAAGATACTGAGGAAGTTTAAGTGTACAAGGGGAAAAGTGTTGGTTCTTTTTGTCCAGCGGCTTATGAAACAGGGCGTCATTTTTTTTGTTTTTGCTTGGCACATAAATGAACACGTAGTACAGCTGAATCAAACAAAATTCCTAACATTAAAAAGGGGATGTCAGTCACTAAGCATACACGTGTGTACAAAGACACACGCACGCACACGCACGCACACACACGCACACACACGCACACAGAATTTTGCAATGAGGTGTCGAGAAGGGAAAGAGGAGGCAGCAATCTAGGACAAAGCACCCAGCAGTCCCTCAGGCACAGCTGAATTCAACTTGATTCCTTCAATTAGCACAAAACACAACCTACCCTCAAGTAGCAACATCATGCATGGGTGCTTTGGGGACCGGTGTGGCAAAAAGCGCGGTCCCACTGGTGATACCGTATTGCACTAGTCCAATTAGTCTTCATTGGCATTTAAATTTAATTATTTACTCCTGTTTCCAAACGCTCTTTGGTCTGGCATTTCCACAAAAACAGGGATGTGAAAACCAAAAATGCAGGAGAATCTGCAACTGGCATTTGTTCATCAGTTTTGGTCTGCTTGGATTTGACCACGAGCTTGGACCGAGGAGTAAAATATAAATTCTAAAGGCAGGAACTCAGCTTTACTATTCATTGTCCAGTGCATTGCAGAGATTAAAAAAATGGTACTACACAAACTGCAAGCCTAAACTTACTGTTCTAACAAAGCTACCATAACAAAACATGGCTATTTCACAGAGTCATCATTTCAAAAAAACAAACAAAACAAAACAAAACAAAAAAAATCAAAAACAAAACAAGAGTATCTGCACAAAGTGTCAATTAACACTGTTTGCCTTTTGTCTGACCTGAACAAGGCAAGGGTAGTGGTGGAAGCAGAGCAAAAGCTGGCGGTATATCCCAAACTTATGCAATAGTGAGCATGAGCACACTTTGCTCATGCACATACACTTTACTTGCTAGTGTATACAAGTGGACACATTCAAGAAATCCAATAAATTATTGTCCGTGGCGTTGGAGTAGTTGCACTCATCTCGTTGGAAAAACTCCGTCCCCTGCAAGAGGAGTAGTGTGGTGGTCAAGATGAGCGCGCAGTCTTTTGGACAAGTCGGTATTAGAACTCGTCGTGTCGTGCGAGGGCCTCTCCAAAGTCAGTCGCCTGGCTGCCCACAAACAGGTCGTACTTTTCCACAATTTCTGTCTTAGTCAAACGGCCATCCTGACAGTGGGAGAATAACAGACATACCTGTTAACCCTTGTGTTTATGCCACAACACACAAACAAACACATGCACATGCGCTTAAATACACACACATACATACACACATTTGTTTTGCCTCAAAAAGAAATGTCAAGAAACTCAAATAATAAAAATAAATACACAAACAAACAGATAAAAACATACTTTGTCAGCATCCGACTCGTAGACCAGATGCTTGGCCTCTGCTTCAGCATGGTCGTAGTCGCTAGGCAGGATCCAGTCTCTGGTTTCCTCCTTGTCCATCTTCCCGTCCTTGTTTTTGTCTCTGAACTCGGTGAACTGCTCCCTTTCCGTCTTCACCCACTCAGGCTCAGTGGGGTCTCCCTCCTGGTTGTACATGTCGCCTAGAGGACAGGAAGTAGGAGCAGGTCAGAGAGTGGAGGATGATGAGGAGGATGATGATGATGATGCTGGAGTGATGATCCAGATGATGCCACATTTATACCAAGCATGTGGGTTTTATGCAGGAGTGTGTTTAGTCAGGACTACCCACTAAAAACAAACTAATTAACTAACTACATAAATATATAACTAATTGACTAACTTACAAATAACAATAAATAAAATAAAGAAGCGGTTACCACCCTTAACATTACCAGAACCCTTGTACACATACAGTATTTCACCTCTAAGTTAACTGGTGTCACAATATTCCAACCTGAATGATTTGCAGCATTTTCTGACATTATCCCTCATTATTAACACGCTTTTTTAATTTCTGGAAGGTAGCTTAATTCGATAACAATGTAGGATAGGCATACATTAGCATCACGCTTCTGCCTGTGCCTTTTAAGTCATTACTTAAACGTCATTCTTAAATATTTTGTTTGCAGTATACTGTCTAGACTGTTTATGCTTATTGTGTTGTGTGTGATGACTGAATAAAAACTCTACTTCTACTACTACGTAATGAAACTCCAAAACATATATCCATTGGTAATATATTGTATTACCAACACTGAGGTCAGAGCTGCCTCCTTTACATAAAATGTGGAGCATGCTCTGTCCCGGGTCCCGGATAGTAGTGGGATTTTAGGTCAGCGTACAAGTACTCAAGAACTATCAGGAAACACTATAATGATAAACATAAGATTATAAACTGT
This sequence comes from Myripristis jacobus, assembly GCA_900302555.1. Classification (NCBI taxonomy): domain Eukaryota; kingdom Metazoa; phylum Chordata; class Actinopteri; order Holocentriformes; family Holocentridae; genus Myripristis; species Myripristis jacobus. The sequence continues at coordinate 6,558 of OMLB01043419.1, read as the reverse complement.
TCTGCTGGAGCTCACCTATGTACTCATCCAGGTCGATGAAACCATCACCATTCTTGTCAATGTCTTCCATCGTTTCCTGCGGGACAGGGAGAGAGCACAGGGACATGAAGAGGGATGTATAGAGGGTTGGGTCATCCTTCAGTAATATGTGTGTGTGTGTGTGTGTGTGTGTGTGTGTCTCACCAGCACTACAATGTCCTTCATATGGTCGTACTCCTCTGGGTGAAGGAAGGCTGTGAACTCCTCCTTGTTGGCTTGTAGATCAGAGTCCTGGTCAGCCATTTTGAACCTCCTCTCATCGCGAGACATCATCTGCCTGTAGCTGAAGCCATCCTCAGGGTCAGGATCATCTGTGGGTCACAAGTCACAACTTTGCAGAATGAGTGTTTGTGTAAGTGACGGAGTAAACTTATACGCAGGATCCTTGAATAACTGCATGTAATACTTCAGGAACACCACAGTGTGTCTCTCAAAATGTGTGAGTTTAAGTCTGCATTCATACCAAGGATGTATCCGTACGTGGCGTTCTTATACTCCTCCCAGGACACCAGTCCATCCCCGTTGAGGTCGTGACCCTTCCACTGTCGGTCCACGTCGTCATAGATCCATCTCTTCTGAGCATGCTTGATCCACTTCCTCATCTCCTCAACAGTCACGAAACCGTCCTTATCCTCATCTATACGTTCTACCAACATGCTGTCGAGACAAAAACAGAAAGCTTCAAATAAGCTCCATGCTTCCCGATTGCTCCGGCATGTGGGGTGTTACCAAAGATAAGACCTCTACTCTTCCCTGAGGAAAACGAAAAGAATAAAGGCGTAGGCTGCAGAACCAAGGGGGAAAAATATATATAAAATTAACAACAATAAAGATGGTATGTCTAAAACATAGATGATGGTGAGTGTTGACTTTTCATATGAATGCATTTCACAGTTTGACAAAATCTGGCTGACATGCATTACCCGAGCCTCTCTTTGCTCTCCTCTGGTGTGAGCTGGTCGAAGGTCTTGGCCTCCTCCTGCCCCAGAAAGGCTTCATGGTCGTAGTCAAAGTTCTCTGCGTCGTCATGCTCTCGGTTACTGAGCAGCTCATCATGGTGGACCCGGTCCTTCTTCTCCGTGGGTTTGCTGGTGGCATAGACCACACAGAGTGCAAAGCACATAACAAATGGCCGCAGCTCCATCCTCTGTACTGTCTGGACCAGGTGCAAACAAAAACAAAAAAAAAACAACTATCACTTACAGTGACTGCTGATGAAAGTTAGCCTAACTTTAAAATCCATGCTGATTTGTGCAAACAATAGCTCTTTCTATTACACATCAATAAATAAATAAATAATAAATGCCATACACCTTTTGATTATAGCCTTTAACTTGTGGGGCCTCTCAATTGTTAGCCACTATGTTTTATTATATTCACTTAAAAAAGAAAATCAGTGTGTAACTGTAGTAAAACATACTAAGATGATATGTGGTAAGAGTTGCGCAACTAATCGTTGCTAGGTGACTCAGTTCCCCATTTGCTCTGATTTGGGTATTTGGGCGTGGTGGTTTCCTTAATTCTCAAACTGAAAAATATTATTCAAGCGTGAGCAGCTGATTTAAAATCCTATTTGTCAAGTCGTACTGGACTAGATTCAAATCACGCGATAAATTAAGCATGTTAAGTTACTTCTTACAGGTCTAAAACAGTTAAATCAACATGAATATCCCATCATTTTTCTTTTGCTCTTTGGTCAAACCAGTTTCACACAATTTATTATGACCATAGCAAAGGTGATATCTCGCTGTATGCATACTTTTAGGTTATTTAAGTATTCTCGTTTCACAAAAAGGTGTCAGACTTTCCCCCAGCTCTCCTCGCTGCTTCATCATCACACTCCTCGATGCCTGTGCTCCCACTTCAGCATCTCTGTCAGCCTCAGTGGTGACTGTGTATCACGACTCCTTTTACAACAACATATCCACTATTCCTCACCACCTGACCCTGTGGAGTTACCAGCCAAACCAAGGTTACCCAAAGTGCTAACATTAATCTGGCTGACCTGGCTTTGCCGCTGCTTCATAGCCTACCTGTTGTTCTGCATTTTAACTCGTCCGCTCGGCAGAAATAATCAACTCTACACTTGTCCGTGGTGCGTACTTGTAAACATTAGCGTTAAGAAAGAAAAAGTCCAGCTCTTTTTTTTATATTTTAAGCATCGTTTCAAGGAGAACTCACCGGTTTCTTCGGGGAAGTCTGTCGTTTCAATTTTTTTTTTTAACCCGTCCCCGGATTCACACCCGTACACTTCCGGTGCTAAAACGCAAACCGACCAATGGGACTTGGAGGAGGCGAGTGTGATGTCGCCTGCCCATTGGTCCACTTCAGGGCAGCATCGGTGATTGGATTGGCCGAGAACCGCCACGTCCTCAAAGTCAACAAAGCCTGGTTCATTCATAAAACTGAACTGCAGCTGTTGGGACAGGTGAGTCTATGACCCAGTGCAAAAATATGTTCACTCTAAATATGAATAGAAAAGAACAAACACCAGGAATTGTGGTATAAAATATATTTAATTAATTACCAGTTGTTAAAACATAAAAAAATGGATATTGCTCAAATCAGTGGTTCTCAAGCTTTCAGTCCATGACCCCTTTAAATGAAACCATGCTTCCTCCTGAAAAACTAAACTACACTAGAACATCTTCCAAGATTTTTACATTTCTATGCTCCTGACCCCTGTCACAGGCATGCACAGTTCAATCAATGACTTCCCATTGTTTTATTATCAACTGAAGCCTAAAGAATGAAAAATATTCAGTATTTCCTGAAAAAAAAAAGAAAAAAGAAAAAAAGACATGGCAATAAACTTGTACAGTAAAAGGGTCTTGAACCCCAGGCTGAAAACCACTGGCCTAAATAACAGAATTCCCCGGTGTAAACAAACTCAAAAATCCACCGCCGCAGGAATTTTATGAGCCCATCTGAATTCAAAGTCATTGACAAACTGCTTTTAACACCACAAACAAAAAGTAATGACCCCTGGGCCCTGCATTCAAAAACTATAGCACATCTTCAATGGGTCCAAGGCACTCAGCTCTTTACAAATTGAAATGCCTTTATTTTGCTCAGCTAAATCATCTGCATAAAACACTCAAAACGACTATTAACACTATTTTACTATAAATAACCCAAGAAAAATATGGGTTTACACCTTTTTTAAGAGTCAAGTGCTTCAGTTTGGTGAACCGCCCACCTCAGTTTTTTGAAAGTATGGATGATTTAATTCACCATGAGCACATCATTACTCTTAAACCAAGGTAGCTTTCTTCCTGGTTGATATTTATAATGACTGAACAGTGGGAATATGACATGGAGCTGGTGCTGTCACAAAACAACCTGACAGGACTCCCAGGGAATGGTGCTCTGTTGAGGGCTTCCACCATATCTCTGCTACTGCCTTCCTCTATCTGGACCTGTTGTGGATCTGAAAGAATTGGGTTCAAACGCTAAATGGCAGAGGCATGACTTTGCAACAGGTGTAATTTCGCCAAGTTTCTGTTGTGTATTAAACATTCTCTGGTTCTTTCTTCTAGAGAGGAAGTTTACTCATTTTGCTACACAGTTAAACTCTTCTCTGTATTACCACTATAGTGTGTAAGTCCAAATGCGGCAGCTTTCTTGGAACAGTCTGTTACACAAACTAATGATGAGCTAGTGAGGCTGCCAGTCCCTGAGAACCTCACAAGTCAGACAACACTAGGTTAGTGACGACACCATCAACCAACTTCTGCGTCTTCAGGGTCTGTTTGTGTCATCTGTGCTTCTGCCTCTTCCGGTTCTTGAGCGTCCTCTGAGTCGTAATCGGGTTGAGAGGTTGTGTCTTTCTCCTCAGCGCTGTTGTCGTTTCCTGCAAGAGCCAAAAGAAAACGCTGCTGCATCTTTTGACAAGATAATTCTTTGACACACTGGAGGTTAAAAGGTCAAGCCACTCCAGATCTAGGTTGAGCTACACTGAAAAGGAAGCAATATGTAGAGCTGGAACTAGTTTATATATGTGTGATAGAGCAGATGCTGTGAAGGCTGTATGGCTGGGGTGTGTATGACAACATATTTTGTGCCGTGGACAGAGTGGCAGCTGAGACTGACCTGTACTGGTTTCACCCTCTTTCTTCTCAGTGAGGAAGATGCGCTGCATCATCAGTTTCTTCACAGTGTGGCACATATATTTGAGCTCTGGACTGTCTGTCTCCTCTAAAGACATATACACCCAGTGAGCATCAGCAACACAAATTCACTAGTAAAATTCAAACAGTGCCAGTAAATGCAACCATTCACCCACCATTCAGAGGTCCTTCCTCAAACAGCACAGACGTTCCCACAGCATCTGTGAGGAGGGAAGGAAGTTTTAAGGTAAACATCAGGAACATATAGGAATTCATGAAGAGTCAATGGTAATGTAAACTACAACAGGTAAAATCACCCAGCTTCAATTTAATTCTTCTATTCATATTTTAAAATCCAACTGCATATTAAGTCAAATGTAACAAAAGCAATAACACCGTAACAGTGGTAAGATAACAGAAAGAGCGCAATAAAAACAAATGACAATAAGTAGTTGAAATATAGGCAGACAAATAATAGTTAAAAGGTGCAAGTTAAAAGCTAACTAAAGTTATTGTTAATAATTTTCATTTGAAATATATATCAGGCTTGCCTCCCTAATATCTTTAGGGAGTGTGTTCCCCTGGAGAAGAGCATTTTGCCTGTTTGCAGGTATGTAAATCTAAAGCTGGTGGGGGAAAAAGCCAGAAAGCCAGTATGACAGCACATATCCCGAGCAGCTTGTGTTACTTTATAGTTTTACTGTTCCTAAACAGAGCTGGGAAGTACTCACAAAGTGACATCACAATCTCTTTGACTGAATACCCTGCCAGATATTGTGGTGATACTGTAAGGATAACAGTTTTTTTTCCCTTCATAAGATATTTCCACAAAAGAGATTATTGATCAACATTATTGATTGGTTATGGTGATTAAGCAGGTCGAGGGAAATAACAGGACACCTAAAACACTGGCAAAAATTCCAAAAACCGGAAAGAGGCAACACTTAATGACATTACAGCATCCAAAATCCAAGATGATGTCTAGTCTCATAATGTTATCAATAAAATACCCAGCCCTACGCACAGCTCTCCTGATGTTGTTGACAATATTGACTTCTCTTTTCAATTAGGAGAAGACAAATTGCTGCACAGACAGTCTTCATCTTACCTTCATACTCTCCTGCAAATACATACTGTCCAACTTGCATCATGGGCTTCTCGCTGTCGATATCCTTCAACACAAGGAGAAAAACTGACTCAGGACACAAGTCAAGTGAAAAAAAATCTCCAATACTGATGATGCTATGCATACACAGTGGCCATTTCTTTTTCCCCAGACCAAAATGCAGTGTATGAGACCCACCAGTATTTTGCATGAAGCACCGCACTTGGACAGAAAGTCATTGCTGATGATGCCGGAGAGCTCCACCACAACCAGCTGCTCCTGAACACAGAGAGGGAGAGGTGCGTAAAATCACGTTTCCACACTTTACACCGACCAAACACCATTTAATAAGAGTTTGTCACATTTTTCAACCAGTGTCGATATAAAAGTACAGAGTGAAGTACCGTTACCTCATGAGAAAACAGTTATATAGCTAAATGTAATGGTTTGAAATTAAAGTAATCCCCAATTTGCTTTCACAAGTGCAGCATGAGCTAGCATGTTAGCTGCAGGATGCTAGGTTAGCTGTGTTGGTAATACACAATAATGTTCGTTATTCCTCTTCGCGGTGTTTCATACCTCCTCCTCCCATTCGTCCTCCATGTTCAAAGTCTGGGAATGAAGAGGAAGAAATGTCAAGTTACTGTGTCTTCTTGAAGCCGATAACAGTTATATTTATGTGGAGAAAAAGTGGCATTGAAACACTGCAGCACACAATCACAACTGCTGTCACAACTTCCGCGAATGTACGGTGTCCGAGAAGCATTTGAGTTGCCCCTTTCCCCTTTTCAGTTCCGGGCACTGACCTTCGAGGGGCGCTGTTGTTCAGCTTTGCCTGCATGTTTTTCAGTTGATTCATTCATTATGATATGAAAATAAGCGGAAGCTCACTCTGTGTGTGTGTGTGTGTGTGTGTGTGTGTGTGTGTGTGTGTGTGTGTGTGTGTGTGTGTGTGTGTGTGTGTGTGTGTGTAGTAACGTACCACAGTGATGCTGATTGCGTCATCAAACTGGTGCATGAGAACACTGATGACCGCCGAGGCCAAGAGCAACAGGATGAGAGGATCCTTGAACTGGAGAGACAGACAGACAGAGAGACAGACAGACAGACAGAGAGACAGACAGACAGAGAGAGAGACAGACAGACAGAGAGACAGACAGAGAGAGAGAGAGACAGAGAGACAGAGAGAGAGAGACAGACAGAGAGACAGACAGACAGACAGAGAGACAGACAGACAGAGAGAGAGACAGACAGAGAGAGAGATCGACAGAGAGAGAGAGAGAGAGAGAGGGAGAGAGAAGGAGG
>OMLB01043414.1:32340-42663 GCA_900302555.1 Myripristis jacobus | reverse complement strand
GCCTTCAAAACACTTTGAGACTTTAAACAATGATTTGGTGCTCAAAATGAACTCGAAATGTGTATTTCTAGTGGTCCAGACTTATAAATAGCCTCTCTTTTAATTAAACTGAAATCAAAGACAATCAGTAACCGGGTTCAAAAACAGCAATAGTTTATTAGCGCGCCTGCGGTGTGATCAAATGCCTTGACTTGATTCTACAAATCCTTTTATATCTTGAATCTGAGCCTGAGAGAATATTAAGAGAAAAGGGCAAAAGTGGGGACATCTTCAGCTTTTTCATGAAAAAAAAAAAAAAGAAAAATCAGCAGGCAGAGAGACGGCGCAATGCAAGACAGAGAAAAACAATGACAGAGAGGGGGAGCGAGACAGAGAGACGGATGGAGAGAAAGACAGGAACCAGTAGACAGGTGAAGAGGGACAGGGAGGTTACAGAGATCGCTGCCACGTGTGCAGCTGCACCTCATGGCATGCTACTCCCTTACTTTTAGAAATTCTAGTACAGCAGTACTTGTGGTTCAATCAGTGCAATGCTTTTGTTTTGTTGTTATATTTATATTTTATATTCTGTATGTCTATACTCTATATTCTGTTGTCCAATATCAAATATTGTGGTATAGATATCTGCTTTAGGTGGTTTATGAATAACATAGTGTTGTTAAACAATTCATACTCATAGTGGAGCAATACCGGCCTTCAACCCACCTGCCCACCACCCTGCCAAACCTCCATGCCACCCTCTTGCAAGACCTGCAAGAAATGCCACCCCCTTGCCACCCCATGTAAAAAAGCTTTTAGATCCACCACTGCATACCTGCGCCGTCTTCACAGGCTCTCTCAATGCCCTTCCTCCATCGTGCGGGCTCTTTGTATCCTCGCAGAGCCAGCTTCAACTCCCACAGGTTCATTCAATTTTATTTTCTGTTCCTTTAAGGCGCTTCCCTCGAGGTTGCCTTCTGAGGCGACCTATCAGCTCCTCTGCCCGTCGGCGTCCATCATCCACACAACCAATCGGATTCTCTGCTTCCCACTCACCTTGTTGTCTTTCGGGTCTGCATACCTCATTCATTTTGCATTTGTGTTGTCTTTTCAGCTCCAGTTCTTTCGCGCACCCCACAACCTCCCCGCCATCTCCAATGTAAAGGCTCCTGAGGGTTACAGAGGAATGCTGAATCACCATCCTCACGGGAACCATCCTCTCCCGCTGCTCAAATGGTGTCAGCCACCTGAAGGAGCCGTTCCACCAAAATGCCAATAGTGATCCCTGTGATAGACTGCAACCACTGCAATACACTGTACTATACAAAGTTCATAAAACATTCAACATCTATTCAGTTGTGATTATAACATATTCACAACAAGTCTGCTATTTCATTTTGAGTGCTTTATCTGTATTTAAACTATATCGTACCTCAGCACCTTAATAATACAGGAGGCCAGTATCACAAGGTCCCTGGGATTTAACGTCAGGCATAAGCATATCAAATACAAATCAATGACAAGGCTTTTCAGTAGATTCAGAAGATAGGATTTTACCCTTGCCTTTCATTCATTTTAAAGGCTTAATTTTAACATGGTACAAATAAAATGGCGATTATACTTTCTAACTCAAACAAGAGTTAAGAATTCAAAGATATTGTAACCCAGGTGAACTCCTTTTAGCACTCAGGCAAATGACATGAACTGAAGTCTTTCATTACAGATGATTGTAGATCAGTGGCTGATTCTCGTTCATAAAAATATACTTTACTATGTCATACTGCAAGGAGCGGAAACAGAGAATTTACATTCTTTACTGGTGTTTGCACAAGGTACTCAAGTTTCGAGGTCTGTAATCAAGATCATTCTTTGGCTCCAGTACTAAATACTAGTATTTACCCTTGTCAGATTTTTACACTATAGCCCCTCTAATCCCAGCCTCCCCTCTGACAAGCTCTACACAACTCACAGAGAGAGAGAGAGGGAGAGAGAGAGAGTGTGCTCATGTGCCTGTGAACACACACAACCCTGCATGAACACACTTGAGCCAGAATTTAGCCACTTTTGATCTGAACCTTTAGGGGACAAAATTCAGTAATGCTCAGACATCATTAAACCCCCATTTTGTTAATTCTGCTCTCAAGCCTGTACCTTACACAACACAGGTGGGCAAGATCTCCCCCCTTGTTGGGTGATACAGTCCAACTGATCCAACAATATTAGCCCTGAATGCCAATTCCCCCACTCCTCCCAGTGTTGGGCTGACTGGCTGATATAGAGGTAAAGTGTTTCTCCATCTTCTGGTTGCATCCAAAGGAAGAAAAAAAATAATCAAGATTTTTCCCATTGGGGAATCTTTAATAATTGATTATAAATTAGTAACAGCTTGAACTTTCATATATCAGACATTTTGTGATGCCACGGCACATCAGCAAAGGCCTAAATGAGGAAGAGCAATCAAGATGGTGCTCGACACGCCCCGATTAATTCAGGCTTTCACCACGCTGGATGCTTTTTTGATCAAATCCGAAGCATTGACAGGGCAGCTAATGGATAAAGGCATCTTTGCCAATCAGAAATTGTAAATGCCCCCATCGCTCGTGCTGGAGCTCACTGGAGTGGACTGTGGCACTTACATCACCGACATGACAGGCTTTGAAGTCCATATTGGAAAAGTCAAAATGATATTGTGAAACGTGCAAAACAACCAGTTCACTTTGATGGCCAGTTTTGAATGCAAACCGCCGGACATGACGTGGCAGCTTCCCTATAAGACACGGCGCACATAGTTAACACTCTGTGGGAAACATGTTTCACTTCAAGCATTAACCTATGTGCATGACTTGCTCTTGTGTATGCAGGATATGTAAGACATGGACTCGAGTTGCTTAAAAAGTGTGCAAAATGTGATACAGATGGTCACAGAAATTGAATTGGGCAGAATTGGGATTGTATAGGGAATTCTACAAGTGCCAGTGGACCAACTGGCAGCCATCATTTAGGAACTGACTGAATAACTTTATTGACACTTCTATCGTGAAAAAACAAAACAAGCAGGCTGGGTTTGTGGTTTTTCTCTGTCACGTGTGAGCAGCTCACAGCAGGGACTGTCCGTTGGTGCAACAGCTCATTATTGTCAGCTAAGTTAATAAGTTAATCCTAATTAGCTGAATTGTTGTTGTTAAATGCAGGTTTAGTGAGATTTCCCCTAAAAAAAAAAAAAAATAATAAAAAAAAACAATCGATAGACTCGTACAAAAATAATACCTGTCAATCATCACTTATGGCCCTCTAGAGGTGTGTGCTGGTGTGTGTATCTGCAGAGACCCTGCCCTCTGACTGGATTATCTTGTTCTTCTGGGCTTTTGTTGGTGTGTAGCTCCCAGCACATAACAGTGCACAGTGCCAGATCAATACCACAGCACCCAATAGGAAGCTAAGAAAACTGCATACGTGGATCACCAAAACAATGAGACTGAGTCTGGATTTGGCTGGTGTGCACTGAGGGAGAGGGTGAGGATGAAGGGAATTCTTTTATTCATCTTCTTGTGAAAACAGAACATTTTTTCCATCGGCCGTGCATCAGACTTACATCAGCTCACCCAACATAAACAAACTCCTCTGCCGACACAGTGACGTCAGTGAACCCTTACAGCTGTTGGCTGCCCATGCCGACTCTCCCCGGTTTCTGTGCAGATGACTTTAAAAGCCAGTGTAATGATACCAACTCCTTTTCTGAGACGTCTATGCTGACACTCTGTAACATCCATCAAGCCAACACACTGATAATGAAGGAGCCCATTAGGTCTTAATATCCTTTCCAGTTGTTGCTTACTAATAAAACTTTCCATGGCAACTGTTGTCAGCAGATAATGCTGTGATATCTCAGAAATACATGAATCCATTTCACCTCATAAAAAGTCTCATTCAACTAAATACATCTGTATTCAACAAAATACAATGCTAAATAAATCAATGCAACAAAGTAGCTGCTAGCAGGGGGTGAATCGGTTCACTTGCTGAAGGAGATAAACCGAGCTTGGGTTCTTGTGAACGTGTTAATTGTTTGTACAAATAAGAAAAATGAGTAAACAAAACGAAGCAAATAATGATGTGAATTAATAAAGAGAGAACCCCCTATAAAAAATAAAGAATAACTCCAGCGAGCAAACCCCTGGTACTATAGAGGGGATGAAATCCTTCCTCCTGCGTAACTGTCAGACATAAAGTCATCATTACGTCCAAGAATAAAAAAAAAAAAAAAAGCTCATGGCACACTCTGTTCTGTGTGAGCATGAATGACAAGTCTTCAGTGTTGCTGGTGGCTAGAAAGGAAGAAAGAAAGAAAGAAATGGAAGTTTTTCATTCATACTTTCTTGGTTTTCCTTGTTGCTCCTGGGTTTAGATCGAGGGAATGTAGTCTACACTTGAAAAGCACTGCAATAATAGCAATTAAAGGTTGTTCACAGTCTCAGTTTGTAATGCCTGACTAATATGAATTTTCTAAATAGCCCTTTAGCTTTATGCTGCTTGTGAGAGGGTAAAGAGGAGGAGAGAAAGAGAGAGAGAGAGAGAGAGAGAGAGAGAGAGAGAGAGAGAGTTTCATGTGCCATAAATGGAGCTCAAGAGAGAAACCATCAGCAGGAGACACTCTGTCCTCTAGTGGACGTCACTGGTCATTTCCTCCACAAGAGGAATTCATCATGGAAAATATATTTCCAGAGCCAGGTGTGAGTCATACCAACCCTGTACATGTATTACATTATGAGACACAATTTATTGCACACACAGATCTGTGTGGGACCACCTCTGCCACCACACTTGTTGACATTTTTTATGATACATCATACTGTACACTATGTGAAATTTGTTAATCAAAAAAAATTGATGATGAAACAAAGACATAATTTAGAAGATGAGGAGTGAGTTGTAAATTGGAGTGTGTGGTGAGAGTGAAAGCAGAACTGTTAACAGCAAAGAAGACTGAAAATGGTGAATGAATTAAGTACAACTGGAAAAGAGACTCCATGAGCCACACTATTTGACCTGATTGCCCTAGAAATGTACAAAGGTATTTCATCAGGTATTTATTAATGTAAAATATATGAACGTGGGGGCAGACGTCCTTTGGCAGCAAATATTAATAATCAGCCATGCTTTTGTCATGTGTTATATAGTATCTGTTCTGTCTTTAGGGATTCTGTAGGCACTGTGTGTGTGTGTGTGTGTGTGTGTGTGTGTGTGTGCTATAGCCACGTGCCCAGACATTACTACACCTCTGCTCTGAACTCCCCAAAGGACAAAAAAAATGAGTCAGTTCCTGGAAAAGGTCTGTCCTCTTCAGTGAACAGGAGAAGAAAGGGATTACTTGGAAATGGAAATTACAACTACTGAAATAGCGAATGCACCTGAACCATTGTCAAGTGGGAAGACAAGTGGTCCAGATGGCCCAATAGAGGAGTTATAGAAAATTATCAAGAATATAGTTGCCGCTTATGGAGGAATATCTTTAGACACCCCCTACTGGCTGAAAGTATTTAGTTGCATATAGTTACAATTATTCCAAAAGAAAATACAGATCAAAGAGATCCCGCCTCACACAGGACCTATAGCCAATCAAAACACTGATTCGAAAATACTAGCAAAATTGTTAGCTCAAAAATTCAAAAATTGATTAATCCCAAGACTTATATCTGCTGATCAAACAGGATTTGTCCCTGAGAGGCAGATGGGAGTTTAATACAAGAAGAGTGTTGGAGTCATGAAATCCATAAAAAAAATAAGAAGAAAAATAATCAGAGAAAGCTTTCAGTCAAATTAAGCAGAATTAAGTAGAATAATCTTCTCCAGGTCCTTTCGCTGAAGTGTTCATCAGATGGATTCATTTAGTTTAGACCTGAAATCAGTCATCATGGTCCAGTTTCCTGACATGTACTATGACATGTGATCAAAATGCTGGTGGAACACAAACAACGGGGCGCACAACAAAGTGATCTTCTTTCGACAAGTTTTTCTATTTCTATCTGAACCAATCAATCAAGTATTTTTCAGTGTGAAACTCACCAAGGTAATTAATGTGTTAAAGTCAGGAGAATAACTAGAAGTCATGTCATAACCATTTCAGACCAACAAAAATGATTTTATGCATCTTGATGGTTTCATCCTACACAGCTGAAGTTAACAATGTACCATGAAGTACTGGTCACAGGAAAGATTTAAAAATCACAAAAACAGAGTAGAAGATGTCACATGTAAAACAAAAAGCTGTAAAAAAAAAAAAAAAATCTATAACTTCAGACAATAACTATAGAAGCTGTAACTTCAAACAGTTACAAATGCTTTTGTTTAAAAAAAAATTGTATTAAGAGTAGAAACCGAATCTGCAGACCTATGCTCTGCTGGCTGCTCTGGTCCTTCCAGAGTCTTGGACAGTGAAAGCCCGATGATCCTTATCGTGAACCAGGGTCCAGGAACGACCAGGGGGCCCCTACGCACAGATCTAAGTGCCTCACCTCGGATGTAATAAGGGGTCATAAGGGCTCAACACATCGGTCTGTACTTTGGATCCAGGCCATGCAAAAAGCCTTGGAAGTTCTGTTCTTTATCTTTCACTGCTTGGACAGTTTTGTAATAGTAAAAACTGATTCCAGAGAAGTGATATCCTAATCAATTTACAGGGACCAGGTTACACAAACAGAGGGCGAACATGCAAACTCCACACAGAGACAACAAGAGCCAAGATTTCAGCCGAGGAGCCTCTTGCTGTGAGACAACCGCACTCTCCACTGAGCCACTACCAAGTGATATCCCAGGTAAAGACTTGAGAAATTTACACAGATATTCATGCAGCTTTATATGGGGTAATAAAAGACCATGATTTAAGTGGGCAAAATTGCAACCCCAAATGCCTGTCACAAGCAACGCTTCTACTCCCTAACAATGGGCTTCTCTAACGAGGCATGTGATGGACTCGATTTGCGTGGATTCCAAAACAACATACGCATATTCAGAAATGGCTGCCAGTCACTGTTTCCATCTGATCGACCTTTTATAAAGAGATACAAGACAATTTTGTAGTTTAAAAACATCCTAAGCAATTGGTTCAAAATATGCAAATACTGGATGATAGGAGCTTCCTATCTGCAACCTGCGGTGAACAACTCTCACTTCCTTCCCTTTTGCACAGATATGGGATTTAAGAAATGGTGGAAAGCAGGGATAATTAATATTACAGATCTGTTTGATGGACTGGTAATGAAATCATTCTCCCCGCTGGGAACATAGTAGGTTAGCACAAACAGACATTTATTGGATATTTGCAAATTAGAAGTTTCACTAATTCTGTTCCTCGCAACAGAAAGAGAGTAGAAATTAATTTTCCTGGAGAATTACTGGTCAGGTTTGTCTTAGTTCAAAAGATTTCAAGTTATTTGTATGGGGAAATTGCCAGCTGGGAGATTACTAATAACAGCAGGTGTGAAAAAGATCTGGGGACTGCAACAAGTGCAAACAAATCTACAACAGTCATTTCAAAGTCAAAAAGATAAATTACTCAGTTTCATTCCCTGAAGATTCTTCACAAAATACAAGTGACTGGAATCATAAGGTAATAATTCTGGCATATACATAGATGATGCTGATTACACCATAATTTGTACAGACGCACAGTATGGATAGCTCTAAATACTGTCATACTTTCTCGCCTGATCCAAAATCCTGTATTTTTTTTAGTAATAATAAAAGGACAACTGATGGCGTGTTCGGATAAAAGTCAACATTAAACCCATTAAAACCCAGATTTTTCTTGATTTTTCACCTTGTTTGAAAAAAAAAAATCCTAAAATTAATTTAGGATTATAGATAACAAAAAAAAGACAAAGCCAATTCTTCCATACTAGTAAATCAGTCTTAATTAGAAAAAAATTACAAATAAAGGCTAAAAGTACATCATCTACATCATCATCATCATCATCATCATCATCATCATCATCATCATCATCATCATCGTTATTATTTTCAGCCCAGGTATCCAGGTTTTGCCCTCCTTTCACTGGGTTGTGTGTTTTTGTGCGCTGGCCTTGGATACAAACATTTCCCAAATAACAGCCCTGCCATAAATAGCAGCTTTGTGAAGCTCAAAATGTGTCATTTTCGAGGAAACACAGGTATTGATTCCATTCTGTGGTGATTTTTGAGGCTGTAGTTTTGTGGTAAATTAGCAACTACACTGTGTCTGTATAGTGTCTGTCTATCCCCAGCACTGAGTTTGAACCACTCTTCCTCTCTGCCAGAGCACTTTGTCTGTGTCTAGTGAGTCACGATTTTCAAGACTGCTCCTCTTGCCATAAGAACTAATACTGCAGTTTTCTGAACAATGCACCTACGATTCAGGCACTACTTGGCCTCCTGAGTACTCTGTTAATTGCCTCATATTACTTAGAAAATTCAAGCATACCTGCAATGGTTATCTGGTGTCTTTTAATAAAGCTGACAGGGTTAGGGTTAGGGCTGTTAATGCCATGAAACTGAAACACAGAAATATGATTTTTGATCTGTTAACTGCAAGAAAAATAGCCATCATTTCCACTCCATACTATCTAGGTGCATATGTTTATAACTGCCAATGTTTCAGGTTCTATAATCAACAATTACACTCAATGTGGGTGCAATTTTTAAGCCACAGTTTGGTTCATACCTTGCTTTATTTTGTCTTGTTTTACTTTTTTGGGTGGTAGGGTGGGGGTGGTGAAAAAGAAAATCTGCATTTTTATTGCGTATTGTAATGATACAAAAACATTATCTCTTCAAACAACACCATTTTAATGCATAATGTGCCATATTACGTTCATGTATTATAAGATATTGGTTTGAATTAGTGTTATGAAGTGAAACAGGTCATAATTCCCCCTCTGATGTGAAAACATAAACAAATTTCTCCCTCAAACAACTGTATTTATTCAAATTCCTTGCCAGAAACTACATTTTACAAGATTACATCATGATAACACAATAAATTAGCTTCCCCAAAACTCTTTATTGAATGGAGCTTGAGCGTATCATGATGTAACTCGATGCAGCGACTCAAGAGGAAGCGACAGCAGTGTGGATAATGTGGATAATGCTCAGTGAGACCCGAAACTCAGGAAATTATGACTCCAACTCAAAGCTGGTTATGGATCCTCATCTCTGTTCTGTTCTGACTGGCAGGCCGACTCTGGTAACATTCAGTTCCCTTGTGTTAGTGGTCAGTTTGTGTGTCATCAGTGTCAGTGCCTCCGTTTACTCTTGTTTAACATTGAAATGTGTGGGAAGCGGTCAGTGCCACGGGTCTTGTGCCTCAGTCAGCTAAGGGGACAGCCAGTGATTACTAACAGTAACAGCAACAGCAAGAAAACAGATGCCCAGTTGTAGTCAGCCCTGGTACTAGAACACACTGGTTGCAGCCTCTGTGGGTCCCAAACTTTGCACACTTTATGCCGTCCTCTAGACAAGCCTGCCACTTCTTGATGTTCACTTGTGATTTCTCTGCTCTCCTCTCCTCCATCTTGCTGCCACAGTTCCCTGTCAAAGAATGTGTTTGTCTCACAGTAATTATTGTCTATGCGCTCAATAGTTCACAGTTCTATACAACGGACTTAAAACCTTCTATTTCAGGAACACAACCGTGAACGTTTGTGTTGCGGTTTCAGTCTTGGTTTCAGAACCGTCTCACACCTCTGCATAATCGGACTGATCCCCTCTCCACCGCTGCTCTCCAGGCTCAGTGCACTGCTTTTTTTTTGCTATTTTTTTTTGACTGGCGGGGTAGGTGGAGAGGCATAGAAAACGGTGGTGCCATCACATTTTAATATGCCTTGGATGTTTAGCTACCTTTGCAGTTTTGCTGCAGTTATTGTAATTTGATGCAGTTAATTCCTCTCATGTGGTGGTACCTGTGGTTGCACGTCCCATGATGCCGGCGCAAACTGTCATGGAGTTAAGGTCTTTCAGTCGTCCCCTCAGGCCAAATGAGAGAAAGTCACGGATTGATTTTCATCCCACAATGCCGCTGAGCATCCTGTTTGTGGCAAACAAACAGACACAGTCAACATGTGGGGAATAATCTTGAAGCGAGGCAAAATGCTAGAACAGGATAAATACTAGGAAGTACAGTTTTATATGCTACCCCGTTTATTCATGTGACATTTGTGAAACATCTATGATTTGATGAGTCATTATTTTAATTATTTATTTTTCTTTGCTTGGTTGAATGCTCTGGTGCCAGCAAAAATAGCAAGAGCCTCCCTCTGACCTATTCATATTTATATGTGATAGATAAAAAAAAAAAAAAAAAAAAAAAAAAAA
>OMLB01043414.1:0-28870 GCA_900302555.1 Myripristis jacobus | reverse complement strand
TTCCTTAGTTAAGATGAAACATGGCACATATCATCATACAGTGGAAGTCTCCCACAGCTCTCCATACAGGGACTGATGTTCCTGCACCTCAGGCAGTCGTCACTCCATCTGTGGGTTCGTCACCCTGCCTGGCTCCGCTGAGATCAGTCAGGCATAGCAATTTGACTGTCCATAATTTTTCAATCCAGGTATACAAACCCTGCCCCCTGTCAGGTTAAAGAGAAAACGAGAGGGGTTGTAAAATAATTTTAGAATGATGGACGATGAAGAAGGATGTCAGACGTTAACATTGCCATGGCTTGAGACGCTTCCAGTTATATGAATTTCTTTACTTGTTGAGATGGATTATGATCAATTTTGAGTGTAATGAAAAAAAGAAAGGGATGGATAATGAGATACATATACATATGTGTGTGTGTGTGTGTGTGTGTGCTTCTTGTCTTTTAAATCAATTAAGGATGAAATGCATTCCCAGTGACACAGTTTCAATTTTGTGGTGAAGCATTCGGAAGCAGGAATCAAATATCCAATTCATTTTCACCACCGGCGAGGAAATTTGATCCTGATAGGATTTGAAAGTCCAAAGTAACAACAACACTTTTGTGATCAGTTATTTGTCCGGCCCGTCCCGTGCTGCCCCCGTGTTGCTCCACCCCTCCCGTCTCTGCGGTTGTTGATTATATTCCGATTCCTCTGCCAACCTCAGTCCCTCATCTTAAAACTTTGAGTCAAGTCAGCACTGTGCTTGAAAACTTTGGAGCAAGTTTTTTTTTTTTTTCTTCGCAGACCCCAATTTCACCCTGAAACCACTGCCACACAAATCACCCGCTGCATAATACAGACTTTGGTTGCACAATATTCACAGATGGACTATACTCATGTTCACATTCGCTCTCACAAGCATGTGCACCAACGGTTCTTCACTGCATTGTTGTTCTGGATGTTGTTCCAGCTGGAGTTGCCTGTTTTTGTCCAATTGTCTGTCCTATTGTACTTGTGTTAGCTTGCTCTGTTGGTTTGTGATTGTCATTACTTTCACCACTTTGCTTTTTTTTCCCCCCCCGAGTGTGAAGTGTATTATGACATTTCTCTGTAAAGTGTGCTTACAATAAATTGGATTTTATTGGGTTGGTTGGGGGCAGGTAGAGCAGACAGTGAATGACAGAGGCAAAATGAGAGCATGAGAGAGGGAGACAGACAAACAGAGATGACAGGAAATATGTGGAATTATGCCGCAATGAGAAATTGTTGCCATGTCTATTTGATATTTGGAAATCTCTCTCGCTCTCTCTTTCTCTCTGTCCATCTGTCAATGCCTCCCGCCCTCCTGTCCCCCCTTAACCCCCGCTAATAACCAAACAGACACACACACTGTCTTGCTCTCTCTTATCTCTATTCCCAGACAAGGCTCCCTGTTTGAGCTGTCATTATAACCACTTTGAATAGTCTAACTTCATGGTGAACGAGGAGGGACATGCTGTGCCCAATCACACAACACTTTCTTCCTGTCCAACAGAGGCATGTCATATTCCATAGAGGGTAATGTAATAGGTTGGATGTGTAGGTACTGAACGATTTGACTCAAAAATCCTGGAGCGACTGAAAGTACAGAAGCTAATTTTTTTTTTTTTTTCCCAACATTTGTAGTCGCAGGCATGGCCAGTGATAGACTTGTAGGGGGCGGGGTGAGCACAATTTGGTTGGATGCCATCCTCCTTCCAAAAGCTGCAATGATTTCTGAGCCCTGGACGAAGGTAGCGTGGTAAGCTCCTTAGTTAAGTACACACTGCGGCAACTCTGCATTGGAACACCTTACAGTAATTTGCAGCTGGCTCTCATTTTAGAAAACATTTACTGTTAACTGAGCAAACACAAGGCCATTTAACTCACATTGTACCACACCACGTTTTACCGCCGAACACTTGAACTAAAAGACAGAGTCAACATTACATAATCCCTGCCCAACTTTATCAAACACTTCAACGTAATAATAAAAGTAAATATTTATGCCATGAATAAACATCCTTCATCTGCAATTCTAAATGCAGACATCATAAACGTTACATACTCTTAAATGCCGTGCATTCAGTGCATTCTGCCCGGCAACGCTAAACAACTGTTTGCTGTGACGGTTAAAATTTAGGCCACATTACGATTTAAATTAGCCTAAAAGTCACCAAAAGGCCATAGAAACATTTGGTGAGTGCAGCCGCGCTTCCTTACACAGCGGATGCATTTCTCACTAATGGGCTTTCATTCCAATGGGACATTTTTCCGACTGTTGGGGTTTCAGAATAATGGACGTTTATTTTTGGGATAACGGGCCGTCGGACTAATGGGCTTTCAGTCCAATGGGAAATTGTTCAGGCTATTGGGATTTTGGAATAATGGGCCTTTGAACCGATGGGCAGTCCCCAACTGTGCAACCAAACACTCTACCAAAGTTCAGTTTTGCTTTAACATTGTAAACAAAACAAAAAAAAAATGCAGAATTTGATCAGCCTTTTTTAATACTTGAAGGAAATTCTTAATTGAACAATAAAATCAGGAAAATAATAATGTCACAATATAATATTGCAATCACATGCAATCACCAGTTTTGTACAGAATGGCGTTCAGCAGCATGTCTGGCTGAATAGGCTGCCCAACTGCAAGACTCCCTTTCTGTATATATCAATCAGTCAATCTTTATTTATACTAGAGATGGAACGATTAATTGATAATGCCACAATATGTCTTGTCACAATGCTTCCTCTTATCATACAGTAAAGATCCACTTGTGCCAAAATATCAGTATTTGAGGTTTCGACCTCATTTGCACAGATACACATTTGAGTTTCCATGAGGCGTGTTTGTTCCCTGCCTTTAGGTATTTTAACTGGAGCTGCTCTGTCATGTTCACGTTGCAGTCGCTGTGCACATTAAAACAATGAAAAACACCACGGTTGCCTCACTGAATTTTTTTTTTTTGCCTTATCCAGGGTGTTTTTCTCTTCTTCAGTAACCACTATTGTGATGGATCATAGCTCATTATCTTACAATACATCACAGAATCGCCTCTATCATGGTGCTATCATTATCGTGGGGAAAATATCCTGATGGTACTGCATCACGTGGTACCCCGTGATTCCTTCTCTTACATATACACGCTCAGATTGAGTACTTTATTACTGCAAGGTGTCCCTGTGTAAACATAAATTAGTCCTATACTCTGCTGTCAAACCTCCCCGTACATGTTAACCTCACACTAATAATACAAATTAGACTGTGAGCATTAGGAAACGTCCCACCGAAGCTATGCCAGTGCCACTTTGTTGATATTTTAAGGTGGAATTATCGAATGGTGTAAAGTATGACACGAACGCAGGGCACATCTTCTCTTGTCATCTCCTGACACACACACACACACACACACACGCACACACTCACCTCAGCAGCACTACACCCCACCTCTCCTGTCCAACTGCTGTTGTTTTTAACCCGTGGCAGCTGCGTGATGAATTAACATAAAAGCCTTGTTACCTCAGTTGCAATATGACAAAACCCGCCTCCTCACCCCCACCGCCAACGCCACCTCTCATCCAGCTTTGTAGAACAGACACCATTCTGACGAGAGATGTTTGTCCACCAGATGAACACACAGAAGGCACAGACTGAAATTCATAATGATCTATCGGCGGGTCCACCAGCACGATTTGTTCCTAGTTAAAAGGTTTTCGTGTAACGGCGAGAAAGAAAGGGGCGTATTACAGGCAAAATAAAAGTGTGTGAGATGAGATAATAGGTTCAAAACTGCAGCCCACAGGATAGAGAGTCTGTGGTGCTGCTTCAGATTTGTTCATGTGATTTTATGGCACGACTGTGTTTTGAGACATTCAGCGGGACAAATGGACACGTGGCGAAAATGGCCCTGCCTCTGAAACAAAGACCGAAAGCCAGACTAGACAGGAGTTGTGTATACGTGTCCATGTATGTGTGTGTAAAAGTATTTATTTGGATGACGGGGCTGGAATCACATGTGAGGCCAGGCTCAGTGACCGACTCACAGTCCAGGACATGAGCAAGTAAAGTGGCCCATAATCATTTCCCTGGATGCTTTGTGTTCGTAATGGGTCATTCATCAGTTGCAATTTGCTAAGCTAATCTTCCCATTGAGTTCTGCGAGAAAATTAACCTAGCCAGTTCGCGCTGATTCATGAGCCATTATCAGCATTAATGGTGGGTTGGGAGGTCAAATTAAGGTGGCAGTTGAGGGATCAAGGACCCTCCCATAAGGGAAAAGTGATGCCCTTTACTACGTGGTCCCATCAGTTCCATCAAAATATATTACACAGCTTTGTCTTTTTATTTTTTATTTTTTTAAACAACAGACCACTGTTGGACACAAAGAGAACTGTTTCTAATCAAGTATCATTCCACTGAAGTGGTTAATTTTGAGAGAAAAAACTCACAAATTTATGATAAAAGAAAAAAGAAAGAAATTGTTTTCTTCTGAATAGCTTCAAGTCACGGAAATGTCTCTTCAAAGTCCAGATGGTTATGATAATATTGTGATTCTGGGCTAAAATCACCAGGATGTCCTTCTTACTAAACCCGACTGCAAAGTATAATTTGATGAGGTAATTAAATGCAGGCGTGATACACAACAAGCAGCAGCAAAGTGCAGTGATGAGGTTCCTTGACATAATACAGTTTTTTCTTCCGGAAATTTGTGATTTATAATCTCAGATTTTTTGTTATTTTGTTGTTGTTTTTTTTGTTTTTTGAGTTTTTGAGTTATTTCACTTGTGACAACTTGCCCTTTGGAGGTTTGTGGTAAACAAGTGGAGTTGATGCGAGGATGTCCATGACTGACACCAGATAATCCTCAGCATGCCATGCTAACAAAAACTACAGTTTGTTGAAGCGTGCAGGGGATATCAGGTACAGTAGAAAAATCTGAGATTGTGCTCTGACCAGATTGCCCCCCAATCTTACATGTGAAAACAAGTTTTTAATCCCATCCCAACAACACCGATCATTTGAGACAAATCAGCCACAAGGCCTCTCTCTCTGCATGGAAAGGACTTCATATTTTAGTGCATATATATATATACACACATATATATATATGCATATTTTATCCCTTTCATGGTTGCGCTTGCATCACAGATTTCCACCAACATAATTTTACACCAACAGCATTTAGCGATCTTGAGCAGGCTGACTTTTCATTGGAAATGTCACTGTTTGGGCTATTTTCTGATGCCCAAGGCTATAAAAAAAACCCATCAATTAAAAGTTCGGATGTGTGTAATAATTTCACATTTTCTTTTTTGTACTGACATTATTTGTTTTCTCAATTAACCATGTAATCTGCGCTATTAATTTTATGTATTAACACAATGACAAGAAGTCACAAGTTTAGGGGGATAAACTTTGTGGCCTGCAGTGTCCTTTTGTTTGGTAAGCAACAGGTGTTTCTATGGTTACAGGACTGCAAAATGATCTTTGCAAGGAAGCTAGAAAGTTTATAATTCATACTCAATGCCTATAAATACGCTGCATTTAAATCAAGCTCCTCATACTAATATAAAGGTGCACTATATGAACAAACTTATT
Organism: Myripristis jacobus; assembly: GCA_900302555.1. Classification (NCBI taxonomy): domain Eukaryota; kingdom Metazoa; phylum Chordata; class Actinopteri; order Holocentriformes; family Holocentridae; genus Myripristis; species Myripristis jacobus. The sequence goes on along the minus strand of OMLB01043414.1, from coordinate 23,269 downwards.
GGACATCATTCCCTCTGAGAGAAATACTGATCATAACAAGTCATTTCACCTACTGAGTTTTGAAACACCATCTTCTATAAAAAATCATCTATAAAAATACATAAAGAAACATAGTCAAGTTCTTGATGTAAGTGAACTGCCATATTCTGCTTTGTTTCAAGATATTACATGTTAAAATATCCTGAAAGAAATACATTTATTTCAGAATGGAAATGGAATTGCCCACACCCCATTTGCAGATTTTTTTTCTTCTTTTTTTTCTGTAACAAAAAAAAACAAAAAACATTTGACTGAATATGAGACTAAATGGCTTTTTTTTTGCAATGCTGCACTTGAGGTGGAAGCTTAAGAATGTGCCAAAAAGCGGTCCAGCACAGGGAAAGACCAGCTCTATCCCAGCTAAAGCCGGTGAGCGCCTGTAGATAAGCAGTAAAATTATAGCACACTCTGGTCCATGCACTGTGAAAAAATAAGCTGTGGGCTTCACACAGCATGGCTTACACATCATCTACGTGATGATAATCCAGTGAGTGGCTGGTCCAAGAGCCCAGTCGATATGTTATTGTAACAGGCCTGGGTTAGAAAGTACAGAAAAGGGTTTACAGACATTGTAATAGGCCGATTTTCTTTACTGAGTAACAGGATGTAGAAGGACAACATTATATTATTATTTATATAGTCAAAGCCAAGGTATTTTATTTATTACTGAATGTCTGCGACTGAACACAGCTTAACAAAAAGTGTTTTATGTTTTTTTTAATTCCACGGAGTCTGAGTTCTATACTGACAAAACCAAGTAAGAAAGGAGCAAATACATTTTTCAGAACGGCGTGAAAACGTGAGACTGGCTTGTCTCGAAAGTATGCCTCTGATCCCCCCAACTGACTTGCCATTCTCAGCACTTCACAAGAGTAAACACTCATAATCAGTGAACCACCATCACTGACCTGCACCCACTCCATCATAACAAAGACACTTCCCTCACTTGCTTGTTCAGACTAGGCTATTGATCCCGACAAACAACCCATCTGGGGAGTGTTGCCGTCATTCAGCACATCTTCTCTTCTCTCAGCACCTGCGCTACCTCTATCAACAGCTCCTTCCTTTGCACTGCAATACAAACACCAGAGTTTACCTTCAATGAGCGGATCCATAACAACTCACTAAGTGTTTGTTCAAGCAGAGGGTAGAGAATGGGAGGGAGGGGAGGCAGTGAGGCTCAGGAAATGATAAATCACGAGCGAGGACTGTGCGAAGCTGACAGTATTACATCCTTGGACTGTTCTTCAGAAGGCAAGGTTAGGCTGTCTATCGGTGGGCTGTGGCTCCCACTGAGCCCGCAGGAAAGGCAAAATTAGGCAATTACAGGCAAATAAATCTTGTATCCCTTGACAGCAGCTTTCAACGCCTGAGTGTAAAATGGTGTTAGGATTCAGATGGAGTGCTTCTGTGCACCAGGACTTATGAGTGTGTGATGTACTCCACACATTATGAAGAAAGGTACTATTCTGGATACCAGATGCGACTAGATTCCTAATGTCACATATGAATTTCAATGTGACAGTCTGAATTTGGAGGCACAGGGGTGCCTGATCACTACCACAGTCACTCAGTATATTTCTGTTGTATGATGAGACGCATTTTACGTGCCATCGTGCTGTGATGTCAGACTTGATTTGTGCGAGGTTCGTTAATACATCAAACAAGGCACGGTGTTCCGCAAACAACAGAAGTTGGACCCCGCTGCATGTTTGCTCACCTGTTTCAGACGAGTTTGAGGAACTAAGCTGCGTGAGACCCTGAGGCACCAAGGCGCGGTGTTATAGTCACACGTGAGGAGATTGAAATTCACTATCTGGTCTCACCTGGCAAGGTAAAACAAAGCTAACACACTGTGAGAACCGCCACACATGGTGATCTCCAAGTGATTCACCAGTGTTTTTGTCTTCAAAATATCAATCAGGTTCATGCATGGCATAATAGTTTAATTACAGCCACTGCATTCCATCGAGATATATCTACAGTAGACTAATTATGTAACATGTTTTTAATGGACACTTATGTCATAGCAAGCTGAGTCTTATTATTACTATTGATTGACCACACAAAGGTCTAACTCACAGGCATTATCTGTTTATTGCCTTTGTGCTGCATACACTAATGCAAGATGTGAATGCATTCAGCTGGCATAGCTGTTAAAAATAGTAGAGAACTATGTAGTGAAGGTGTGCCAGCTGATATTTCCTGCAAGAAAATACACCTCAGTGCTCCTGACTTTACTAGCAGGGCAGGTGATACTTGGAATAGTAAAGATACATTTAATGATGGTGCAACAGTGGTAGCCTATAGTTAGTATTCATGAAGAGGCACAGCGCTTCCATGCCCATGCTGCCGTGGAGGGACATGGCTGGCCAAACACAGCAGCTTGAGGTAAATGCACGGAGGTAGTTTATTATGTTTGGGAGCCATAAACATTCTGCCCTTGGCTCTTGCCTAGCAGACGGACCATGGAGAATTTTACTACTGCCATAAAGCATGTTCATCTTCTGCCTCTCCTCTCGCCTCACCTCAGTCAATTCTGGTGCTCTCGCTCTCTCTCCCCAGCTACACACACACATAAACAAACAGGCATTCATACACAAACACGCTCTCATACCTGGCTGTCTCGCTCACATTTCACATGCACTTTATACAATACGTGACATTAAAGGAAATGCCGTCTGTAGACACTACAGTCTACAAAATTCTTCAATCACTATTACACTGCTTGTCTAATTAAAGTCTAGCTGGAGAGCTTTCTAGGTACTACCAAAAAGTAATTTATATTTATATGTTAAAACCAAGCGGAGGTGCTGCTGGGTTTTCAATTGTCACACTATGGATCAGGTGTTTCACTTACTCGATGTGTGGAGTGACTGTTTCCTGGTGTTAAGCGTTTTATTCTCATTTGTGAGAAGCAGGTCTCCTCCACTCCGTTGTTGTTTTCCCATGAATAAAAAGCTTTTATTTTGCAAACATTAAATGCAACCAACATGTTGTGATAGCAGTCCTCACCAGGGTCCTTCCTATCTTTTGTTATATCTGTGCACAAATGAAGGCGGGGATTATTGTAACTACTACAGGCCAAACAGCTTATTTAACTCAAAATTGCACACACAACTTACCGCCCAGCAATAGTATGTTTTATTTTAGCGGCAAACATGAAAATTATTAAACCTAGGCTTCTGTTTCTAAAGTCAAATCACATTACACAAGACATTTTCCCATTAATCAGAGGTAGGGATGACATTATTACCCGAATACAATGTATTTCATTTTATTTTATTTTATTTTATTTTATTTTATTTTATTCTTCCATTAATTTTTTATTTTATTTTATTTTATTTCATAAGCAGACTCACATCAGTGTTGGGGGTTGCGCCTTACAAAGTAAAGCATTATGTAATCACATTATATTTGCCTGGAACACAGTAATGTAACACATTTCTGTTCCCAAAGTCATTAATCACGTCACAGTTTCAAATCAAACAACTGTGGTATTATTTTTGTTACATAGATTCTTCAATTATCTGCATAATGGATGGACATAAAATATTAGTTTGCCGTGTTTTCACGCTTGTGCCACAGTCGCCTGACCTCTCGCGAGTCTGCCCCTCACTTTTAGAGTTTGTGAAGGAGATACAGCAAAATGGCAGAGAAGACTACGACTTTTGAGGGGATAAGCACATTGTTCCAAAACTGTTGCACAAAAGGAGAAGACTGCGATGGTAAAGTACAAACTGTGGCCAAGCCAGAAACAACTATCCACTGCTGTGAACACGACATCGTATGGGCTGGTTTTCAGTGGCTTTGCTATCAGCTTTGCACTGTTATTTTATTAAAGAGCAGAAAAGAAATATCTGTATGTCCTTCATATTAAAATGGGGATTTGTACTGATGCGTGGGCTTATGTAAGGTTTAACGTTACATTGTTAACTGGCAGTTACGTGACAATGTGGCTTGGTTGCTTCGAATGCACAGCCTCTGCACAGTCCAGAGAGGGCATCAGTGCTGTTGGCTGCACAATATTCACTCGTGGATAAATGCAGAGGGGGTGGTGATGAGGATGATGAAGCAGAGGAACAGGTGGAGGAGGAGGAAGATGGTGATATGTGATGAGGGGTGTGGCAAGTGCACCAGGGGTTGCTATCTTTGAAAGTACTAGCAATATTAAATCAATTGGATTGGATTTTTTTAGAAGCAATACGTCATTTTTTATATACTTGATAACAGGAAAGATGTGCATCTTGTTATCCTCTTGTTTAAATAGGGACTCTGGTATTCTAATTGGCTAAATGCACCAAAATTTTTGATGGGGTTCATTTAAATATCAGCTCTTAATAAAACACCCGCATAAATGATAACAATTGTGCCCTTTATTTTCTTAGTGCATGCAGCGTGTTCACGCCTACCTCAGTAAATCTGGGTTAATGTCTGGCCATGTAGAGGAAAAGCTTTTTATTCATAAGGAGATGGCTGCAGTGTGCCTCTAATTTAATGGAAGAGACCTGTCTTTCACAGCTGAGAGCTGGAACAGGAGCGCAGACCTCCACCAAGGAGGCAGATCCAGTATTTGCCTTCACCCAACAGTGCAGTACATCTGCGGCTGCGTTTCATTAGTGGTTTATCTCGTTCTTGTTGACTTCCCCTCGGCACTTGCCCTTGGGGCAAACCCCGCCGCATTCTAAGTGTCATTTCATTTGTCTGAAAAACTGAAAAGTGAACTTGGTGAGGCTGACCCTCAGGGGGCTGAGGCAGTCAACAACAGTGGTCACTCTAGAGGTGAATATTAACCACAATGCATTGCAGCTATGCCTTGAAGGAGGGATAAATGATATAGCCTAATGTATAAAAGTAAACAACCCCAATGTCCAAATAAATACATTAATCCTAGAGAAATTCAGCCAGACTATCACGCTACGTTTTGTTGTATACCTCACCTTAGAATATTAATAATTATAGTAATATCAGTGTCATGATCAGAAAACAGAATCTTCAAATGCAAAAATCAGTGCAGGCCAAATTTACAAATGCCAGCATATCACAATCATTTACAGAAAATGTAACGGCGTGGCTTCCTTTAGTGGGCAGGTGTTTGTGCCAATATTTCATTTGATTTGATTTTATAGCTGAGGAAAAAGATTTGATTCAGAAAGTGCTTTTTTGTAAGGAAAATGGTGTAATAAACAGAATAGTGCACAAACAGCAGTGTTTCAGTCCTCCACACGCCTGTAACAAACAGAGCGATCAACACCGATCAGTGTCACATGACCCAAAGTACAATGACATCGACAAGCTCATGAAACAGAGGAGACACACGTTACAAAAACAGTTCACAAGACAAACCGACCAAAAGCAAATAAACGACATGCCTTCATGAGCCCAGAGTCTTCAAATAATAAATCCACCCACATTCACTTTGTAAAGGACGTCTCTCCACATTACCGCCCTGATGGGCTTTTTATGTTTGCTCAATAGCACAAAATGTAAGGGATGAGACGAGGTGACCGGTTTGAGTGAAATGTAATGCTGACGACAATTTCGCATCCTTCCACTTGACGGCACATTTGCATTCAATAATGTAAGGCCTGTTCATTTTACCAACATATTGCGTACCACAAGGACGGGAGATAACATTACAGCAGTTGCATGTATCTCTGTTGTCTTTGGTTGGAATGAAAGCTGAAAGCCTGGAGACTCTTTGCCCAGCATGGCGCCCACCATTAATTCGATTTGCTGTGTATGTGCCATTCAGTCTCTGCAGTTACCAATAATATCGTCAAAATGAGCCTTGTTTGGGAGATCTGTTTCTGAGACAAAGTGAACATACTCTCTGAAGATGAGCCAAGTGGATCAGTGTGGCTACACAAATCTTTTAAAAACTTCTGACACTGCTTACTGTCTTACAGCTACGTAGGGGAGTAGCTGACACAGCAACATAACCACACACACACACACACACACACACACACAAAACAAAAACAACATAATAAGTCCACAAAAGCTCACCATGTCAGGTTGTCCTGATCTGGAGACTTCCTGTAGCGTCCTGAGGTGGTTTGGTAGCAAACAGGGAGAGAAAGCGAGAGCTAATGCCTGCATATCCAGGAACACATACATCAGATGAAGTCAACTAGCCTTTTATGTATAAACAGCATACAGAAATCAAAGGGGGGGTTATTTATTTATTTATTATTTATTTATTCCTTACCATGGGTAGTAAGAGGATGTTCATGTTATACGGTGCGAGTTGAACACACGCAAAAATGCTATCCAGAAACCACTGGCACACCTCACTGGAGGGCCAATTGACAGCTCATCTGTACAAATAACATTTCAAGTAAATAAATCCCCTTTCAAAACACACTTCTTTTGCTGGACTTGAGCTTGAAGAGTGGTGATAGATTGAGCTCAGCTTGTTTTATTTGATATTCTCATTTCCTTTTTGCCAAGATCGAGGCCGCACACCATTATCCTAGTGAGGCTTCCTCTTTCCTTTCGCTGCCTCCTCCTTTCTATCATGATCCGAAAAACTGATGTCTGCCACGGCATCTTGCCGGCCGCCCACTGCAGGAAACCAGTGCTGCCTCCATGTCATCTGGGGAAAAACGTAAGAATGGAAGACGTCCCATTGCTACAAATTGGAGGCGCTGATGTGTTTAACTCTTTGGAACATCCACATTCAAACTACATTCGCCTCCGCCAAGGAGGTGAAACCTCCGGCAGGGGGTTATTTGTTTGCTCCGTCCATCCATCTGTCCGTCCATCTGTCCGTCCATCAGCAGGGTAACTCAAAAAGTACTTCATGGATTTGCACAAAACTTGGTGTGAGGGTTGTTCATGGGCCAACGTCGGCCCGCTTGAGCTGACGAGCCTCAAGTGGGTGTGGCAGCAGGCAGGGTCACAGCTTCCAAGCACATCTGTATAACTTCACAAAACCCAGTGGGACGGCCAGTCGCGGGTCACAGCGGCACGGACCGATTTTCCATGCTGACCGGCTGAAAGCAAAACAGACAACAAAATGAACTGCTGAGTGCCTTCTTCTATATTTATCAAATGATTTTATACAATCCCCCACAAACAAAGTGCAAAAGTCGTCACTCGGTTTTTGTAGACTTGATTGTGTTACTGTGAAAATAACAGCTAACTTTATTTATTTTTTATTGTCTCAGGCTGCTGACATCGGTGGATTTGCTGCAGTGTTTACCACTTGGGTTGACACACTACTGCAATTTGTGACGCCAAGTGGGAGAAATTGGACCGCACAAAAAAAGTCCCATTTATCCCGCTTGTAATTACCACTAGGAAGTTGATGTGAATGGTTTTTCCCAGTCGGCAGGTTGTATTTATGTTAAATCCTGACAGGAATGCAGCATAAATAACCGGCTTTCTTATCTCCTTCATAGCAGCTTTGTCTGAGGAAACACAGGAGTATTGCTCTGCCCAACTAAATTTTAAGGTGACAAGGTGATCAGCAACAATAACAGACAAGGCAGCCAGGATAATTTGCCTGCAGGAATATCACAGACTGGTAGGCTCATAGATTACAAGCTATTTTTGTTTATTAAAATTTCAAGACAGTGTATTTACCTCAAAGTATTTATGTAGGTTTAAGCCTAAACTCCATGAAATTTCTGAAGACTATAACCTACATACAGAAGCTTTGCCTAGGTAATCCTACTTACAAAATGCAGATTAAGATGAGGCTTGTGGAGAGAATGTGACTTAAAGGGATCAGAAAGACTGTAACACGTTTTTGAGGTGTTAATGAAATGTCTAGGTGTTGTTTGAACTACAACACAGGCTTTCACTAGGCATAGTTTACAAATGCAATCGTATATATTCAATTGTCGATGTATAAATTAACAATTCCCTTTTCCTGCTGTTAAAAAGTATGTGGTAGATAATGCCATTGCCAAGTTTTCTACAGTCATTGATTTGATAGACTCTCCATTGTTCCTCTCCGCTCCTAAAACTCAGGTTGGCAGAGAGAGGCTGGAATTGGGGGTACCATCACATTTTAATATAATAATTGTCATAATGCAGTAAAACAATAAGCTCTTGCACTTTAAATATGCTCAGCATGTGGCTGGCTGTGCAACAGGACGTTTTTCATCGGACTGATTTATCTGCAACCAGCTCAGACCCATGTGCCGACAGAAGGAAAAAAAAACTTTTCCACTCACTCGCTTTGTTCCCGTCCTTTCCTTGCTTCCTGTGATGAGTTATTCCTGGAAGAAGACAAGTGTTTATGAGGGAGGACAGGAAAGAAGCGGGAGTGACAACAAATGTTACACACACCTAGCTTCAGGTTCTATAACGGTCCTCGTCAACATTTGCGTTTGACTGGTGAAATGTCACACCTACCTGCTGGAGGAGGCGACGTGCTAACTAAATGCCGGCACGTATTTAGTGTAGTGGCTAAAACTTGTCGTGTCGATCTGGGCTGTGGGTCATGGCTTTGAAGCTCACGTGAGCTGTTGATTTCTCTGGTTTGATGGGACGTAATATTGTTCCTTTCACAGGCACCAAGAGTTAACTCCATTTTGTGCAAATTTGCCCATTATTTTAAAACCCGATCAAGATGATCGAGGTCAAGATCAAGGTTAATGTTCAGCAGCACACAGTGTGATCTTCAAATGTTTTTTCTTGATTATCGACAAAACTTGACTTCAAAATGATGATGTTTAATACATGTGATCAATCAACCGACTACTCGTCTATTTGGGAGAATCTTTTTGGGTTTGTGTTTACAATGTGGTGTTGGCATTCATGTTGTTTAAAAACATTTCGAATTAATGTCAGCATGTGAATTCGATGGCTATTGATGGCTACGTTTTTTGCCGTCAGCCTAGCCATGTAAAACCCTGCGAAGGATCCTTGAAGAGCTTGTCTCTCAAAAAATGTTCTTCAAATGTCAGACAAAGATCTGGTTTTGGTTGGACCATTACCCCTCCAAGAAGACCTTTTTTGGAACCCTGATTTCTAACAGTGTACTATCATCCAACATCACAATCCCTATTTTTTTGCCCAGAGCGACTCACCCCATCCTATCACACATTCACATCCCGTTGGAAGGCATCCTGTGGCTGCTCGCCATTAATGTCCCTGTTTGTAGCTGCTTCTGAGGCTTGGTCTGATGCTTTGTAGAGTTGTCCCACGCTTTGAAGCTCTCTTATTCTGCCAGTGTTGAGAGTTTGATGTCCGTGGTGGTGATTTGGCTGTGGGACCGGTGCAGTAAGGCTACTTGAGAAAGGTTAATGCCAGCTCAACTGCTGGCACACCACAGTGAAAATTTAAAGAGACCACTTCAGTTCCTTAATACTTTTTAAAAAGATGCACTATAAGTAGCTATTCCTGTATGAATGCATTAAATAGCATTTTAGGATTAATGACATTCAAATGTACTTTGCCAGACACTTTCCTTACATGTGCATTGTGTAAGAACATTTTTTTAAACTAAATTCACTCTTCCATTGGCCTTAAAAGGAATACTTATTTTAAAAAATCGAGTTCGCCTGTTGTTTTTATCTTATTCCATGACCTGGGAGAACATAATTCAGACTGGCTGGAAGTCAGTGCATGCAATGTGTTGCTGAATTAAATGTACAGCGTAACGGGACACTGCTGATGCAACTGTTTGAGCAATAAATGGCATGAATAAATATGTTTTCAAATGGGTCATAAAATAATCAAGCTAGCAGTAAAGGGTCGTGAAAACAGCAGTAATTAATATTGGTCAGTCCAGATGTTACAATATAACTAGGACACAATCACAGCAATCACAGTGCAGCACACTGGGTTACAGCCACTGTATGAAACGTGCTATATGTAAATAAAGACTGACTGATTGATTGATTGATTGATTGATTCTCTCGGTCTGAGATCAGTCTGGCCCCAGCTGACCTGTGGGTGACATTGTGTCGCCACTACCTTGAAATTCACATTGAAATTCACAGCCCAAGTAGATAAATGCACATATGGATAGTTTTATTTACACCAAATATCAGCAGGGGAGTATTGACTAAACCGTTGCAAGTTAAAATTTGTGTCATTTTTCATGTGTGGGAAGGCCCACAGTATTTAGACTGTAAAAAAAAAAAAAAACATTAGCTCAGTAGGAAGGCTGGAGGAAGCAGCAAGCGTGCCTGTTTCTAAACCAGAACAGAAAGTTTCACAGGCACAGGCTTTCCCAGTGCTAAACAAAGCCCAAGTAACATTTCACAACCTAAAAATTGCACTAGTATGGCAGGTGGCCACGGTATAAAGGGATAAAACCTTTTAGGATGTTAAAACATTTTGAATGGACAACAGAGAAGAGCCAATAAAGAGCCGTCCAATGAAAAACAGCTATAATCCCTTAAATTCCAGGGCAGTTCAGTGTAGATTTATGAGCATTAACAAGGCTCTCCCAAGGTTAGAATAAAGAGAAGGGGAGACGCATTTGTAGTCTATTGTCATTAGTCCTGTAGTGAAATGGAGGTTATTTGGATGTCAAAGCTAAAAACAAGTATTCTTTAAGTTTCGGGTTCACAGTGAAGGAGCTGCAGGTTGTTGTTTTGTCATACGGGAAGGATGGGACGACATCTTGTTGCTACAGCTTGGATGCAGTCATGTATCGAACTCATTGGAGCACCTGCATTCAAAGTCATTTAGGAACTTAAAGTCAACCACACGCAAGGCAGTGTGACTTGCTGGATGTAGACTGTGGCTATACGTCTGCCCTCGGGCAACGATTTGCGTCGCCGTCTCCTCCGCCTCGGCTATCACCGTTTAAAGAGCCCCGATCAGTATGTGAAACAGTAACAACAAAACCTCTGAACAATATGTATGTGCAAATGTAGCGATCCGTTCCACTTGACACGGGCTTCTGTGGTATCGCTTTAATGACGTGACTTACATACAGCTACTAAATTTAATGAGTCCAGTGAGCACCGAAACATTTTGCAAGGGCGCCGTTGCTGCATCGCGGGCTTAGCGCCACCCGAGAGGATTGAGATTGGTTTAAAGAAATGCAAACAGGCCAGGATGTTTTTCCCCCTAAAGCAGAATGATAGCGGGTTAAGCCCGGCCAGCCAGGTACAATGTGATTGCCTATGCGAGACTGTTACACAAAGTGCAGAGGTCATTACTTACTACTTTTTGTGGGTAGATTTGTTTGGTTTACTGATAAAAAATCAGCAGTACTTTATATTTTTATTGTTTTGGACATCTGTGGATTTGCTGCAATGTTTATCCCTTGGATTGACTCAGTACTGCAATTATTGATTATTGCCAAACAGGACAAATCGGAGTCTGCAAAAATGTCTCATTGCAATTAACAGTAAGAGGTTGGTGTATAAAGTGTTTGGGTTTTTTTTAATCAAAAGGTCATATTTACCATAAATTTAATATATCTACAGGGCATTAGAGCATTTGCCTTCTGGTCTCCAACATTAGCTAAATCGTGCATGAGCATTTACATGACCAAGCCGTCCAAGGTCATAGAAACAACATGAATATTTTTGCTTTAACAAGGTAAATATCCACTCTCACCCCCCACTTATCCTAATCCATATTTGTCTGTTCTCCTCTTTACCATGAACAGATGCTTGAAATGTACTTAGTGTCCTGCCAGCAGTTTGAAAGTAATGAAACAGTTACTTCACATTATAGCATTTGTAAAAAATATTATTGTCATTATTTTGTTAGAATGGGCCCTGTGACTAGTGGCAGTTTTTAAGGAACTGGGTTAAAAAAAAAAACAAAAAAAAACACTGATTTTCATTTTATCCATCTAATCAGATGTTGTTTTACATGAAGGACAGCAGATGAATGCAATAAACAGCCATTAACTTTGGGATACAAAAGCAGCAGGACTCTGTGTCCTGAGGATTGAAAACCACTTTCGTACAGAAATTCAAGGACAAGTAACCATGTGGCATGGGCGGGTTTTGAAGTGGAGCTTTTAATTTCAACCAAAGGTGATATAATTAGCTCATCCTCTCTGGTTGAAGGTGTGCTAATCAGTGAAATCAGTCGGTGTAATGCTTAGCTGAAATGAGTGCCTGTAGACTATCAGCCCTCCATAGCACATCCTTGTCTTCCTCTGCTGTATGTAAACTACACACCAGACACTGCGTATACGACTCATATGGAGCAAAACAAAACAATACTTGGTTAGGAATTAAATGTTAAAAGTGAAAAATAATTATTGAGATGTCAAGTGTTGCAGCAAAGCATCAAAAAACAACAACAAAAAAAAAACAATATAATTATAACCATACATTTGCACTCAAAAGAGCCCATCCATTGTGCCTGTGAATTAATGGGAGCTCCGACTGCACTCAGGGGTTTCACAGTTTGATTGACATCCCTGAGAAAGCTTGGGATGATGCGCCAGGGGCTTGTTTCCAAGATAAAGTGTTGCCTATACAAAGTTCTGTTTCTTCATCCTTACAACAGATTAGCACACTATCTGTTTCAGGCGAGTCACGGTGATCCCTGTATGTTACAGCATGTACTGTACGGTGATGAAATCTAACTGCAATTATCTTTAATCACTTCTTCTTCATTTTTATTGCCATTTCCTCAAACGCCGTGTAATCACTTGCTGCCACTGAGCATTTGGCGAGCGCAGTCACAAACACAACACTCCACTCCCAACTGTTCACTGTATACACATCACTCCCATATTACCTTTTTTGCAGAGCCACACTTAATGAATTCAGCTTTGATTTCCATTTCATGGCGTCTTTGAAGGGATTCTTTCATTCATTTATCTCACAGTTGCAGGGCTAGACGAGACATATTGGATCCCATGGATTCCATGTCATAGGAAAATGGGCCACAATGAGGGTGTAGCCCACAATCCATATGACACTTATCAAATTGTGCAGCTCCTGATGACGAGAATAGTTATAATAGCAATATACTGCATAAGAGCTCTCACATTAATGTATTGTGTAACACCTACCAGTGAGATGCTTATTAAATTCATCGGATCACAACGAGTTCATGCTACAATACGTGCACCCTCCTGGAAAAATAAAGTACATGCATGCCTACATACAGATAGATAGACAGACAGACACACACACATACACACACACAAACTGTCTGACATATTCACACCGAGCAGCAGCAATAGAAGCAGTCCAAGTGAACGGCAGATGACTATCGGTGTGTGTCCCACATTTTTCTCTGCCTGCTGTGGGTCTCAATTCATCATGCAGTGCTCAACTTGGAAGAATGTTGCTTTTTTGAAATCTCTCAAGCTGTGACCTTGCTCACACACACACTTGCTCACCCACTCTGATCTAGTGATCACACACAGGCACGCACACACACACACACACACGCACAGATGAATTCAGATATCTCCCTGCTATGACAGATACTGTATGTCCTCTGTGGGCCTCTAGTCTTAATTCAGAAATCCATTAACAGTTTCATTTTGTCATCAGTCATAATAGGCCTAAAACTGAGATCAATGTATCAGTCATTTACATGAAGAGTTAATAAATGACTGGCGCTATTATAGTTGGCTCGTGGCTATTATCATTATTATGTAATATTTTCACTCAACAAGGATCATTTTTATGATAGTGACTGTTATGATGATCAAATACAAAACTTGAAGAGCCTGCTTGTGAAGAAACTCAGATTATTTAATTGATTCACTGCCAAACGTAAAGAAACCTCCATTTGCCGAGTGAATGGAAAGTGAATGAACGCTCCCTTAAGTGTGATGATGCCCGGTTTCAGTCCTTCTGCGCTTGCAAACTGTAATTTATTAGGAGGAGAGAGCAGCAGTGGAGAGGGAGGGGAGGGAGTTGGGTGGAGAGGTGACCAACCTGATTATGTAGAGGCGAGCTAAAGTACAACACCATAAAACACCCAGCGACGTTCACCTGCTTTTGATTTTTAACCCCGGGAAAAAAAGAAAAAGAGAATTGTTGATTTATCACCTTAAGCGTTATTGGTTCAACACATGAGCTTCCACGAGGAGGTAATGGCGAGTATACCTGTCTTCTGTCTTGAACAACACCTAGATATCAGTTAACACCCCAAAAAACATGTTGCAGTGCTTCTGATCCCTTTAAGTAAAAGGATCTTACCACCATCTTTACAGGATTTACTGCCCCTTAAAAGTGCCTCCAGGTACCTATCTTGTGCCAAAGCAGATTATGTAAAGGTGTGCTACCTGAGAAGGCGCAGAAGCACACTGCGGCAGTTGGAGCAAAACACAGTATAAAAATTTACAGCTTTTTTTCTTTCTTTTTTTTTTAACTCCTCTCAGACATTAGGGTCAGGTGAGGCTAGACAAGTTTCCTTCAGTTTTTATTTCTCTGTAGATTTTGATTCTGGTCTCTGCTGTTTTCATTATGTTGCTCACCCATCACTTCGTGCCTGAAATGACAGGTCGGGGATGTTGTGGATTTGCCCCGCCTGGTAAATTTGACTACCTTTTCATTTGGATCCTTTTAAAGCGAAGCATTCATGAGCCATAGGGGAAGGGTCCTGCTAATTTTGGTGACCCTATGACCTTTCCTCTGGCACCAGTCTCAGGCTAAACGACCAAACCCATTCATCAGCTGGCATATCATATTGCGACGTACCATGACGTTTCGTAGAGCGCCGAAAAACATCATCTGGTTTAACAGTTGCTAGCTCCGTCCACCCGTAATGGCATGAATAACAGCTGTCACCACTTTAATTACTCTGGCACAGCTTGAAACGTCACCAGCTTAGTCCCACCCACAAAGGCGTTGATTAGCTCGGCTGGTTTTCCTTGGCCACTCACAAGGGCAATACCAGACTGCAAATTATCGAAAAATTTCAAGTAGCGGTTCTGAGGACCGCGGGCGACGTCGGGGACTGCAAGCAGATCATCATGACATTTGCATTGTGTCGCCACTATATGACATCCTGATATCCCATCCTAGTTAACACTATTAGGTGTTAGTCTTTCATTAATGGTGGCTAGAGTTTGAGCTCTAACCTTTTGCATGGTGGGGTAGATTTGGAGGACTGAATGATCTCATTACAGAGGCCAGGCAGCGACACATAATGCAGCCTCCCATTGGTTGGCCAGTCTGTTGAACCTCATTAGGGCTATAATCTGAGGGGATTCAAGTTGTTTTCAGGACATGACCTGCTGTCGTTCACTGACGTTTTTTGCTTGAAGAAGTGCAAGGCACCACAGTCATGCCCAACCTGAAGTGATCATTAATACTTGTGTCAACCAGGAGTGAACCTTCATTGCCTCATTATAAGTTTCACTACATTGCGCACATTTGACCAAGGAGGATCTGCTGTTCATGCAACAGACATTGATAAACTTGATTAATCCCCTGAAACGCCTCGGTTGTTGTGTGTATTTTAAGGCTATTATTATCATACAGTTTATGTTCGGTCCCATGAAAGTGAAATCACTGTTGGAGTTGACCTTCCGTTCCTCTGCCATGAGCTGGAAATCCAAAGTTAAAGTGACATCTTGTCGGCATTCACTGACAGCAGATGAGGAGGTTGAGATGTGCGCATGGGAAAGAGATATTAAACCCTAAGAACCCCTAGTGCGTCTGACAGCTTATCCACTTCACTTGTTCTCTGTTCTCTTTCGTAGCCTTTCTCCTCCCTTGTTGTTTTTCGTTTCTCACTCTGTCATCTGACAGTTAACTGCACAACAGCAGGCTTTTCTCACTCAGCGGTGGCTATACTTGAAATGCTTTTTTCCTCAGCCAAGTGCTAGTGCATATGCTCACATAAAACCTATATGTTTATATAAGCGACCAAGCAGGCAGAAACACAGTCTCATGATGATTTCCTGATGGCGTCGGACCAAAGGAGGCTGGGATCCAAACGAGGTAGCATGTATGATGTCGTCCGCCTCGTTCCTCCTCCTGTCAGCATTTCTGGGAAGTTAAAATCAAACAGTGTTGGTATGTTTTTTCACCAGTTGCTCTCTGTGAGTGGAGCTGTCTGTGGACTGAGTGCTAAGCCTATAAACTGGATTTTAACTTATCTCAGTCAGAGTGGGGAATGTAGGCTGACTCAGTGTGTACTGCCTGAAGTGTCGGTGTAGCTGTTAGTGAGCAGGACTCCTGACCAGATGCAGCTTTTCGGGTCTGTGAACGTGCAGCTCAGTCACACTCAGGTCAAGTACAGTGAACACATGCATGAAGAGTCAGGACTTGGATTGCACTGCATGAAGAGTTTGAGAATCTGAAACATGCTTTCTCGTCCTTTTAGCCGCTGTTTGTCAAAATCACCAATCAACCCCATGCTAACACAAGTGGCCACAGTTTGTTTTTGGAGGCTTCATTCTCTGAGGTATGTGATTAAAACTTTATTCACTGGACATTCAGGATTAATCAGGCTAAGTACATGATGCAAAATACATGCCTTTTGGCACAAGCGATCCAACAAACAGTATTCACCACACCACAATAACGTAAACTTTACTATGACAAAATAGACAGCAAGCAAGATAATTTGCAGAGAAAGTTGCTTGGACGTGAAGTTGTATATGTGCACAGGACAGCTTTTGTTCTTTTCTCTCTGGTTTTCAACTGTAATTTTCTCTAAATTACAGGTACAGTATAGATGACAAACACTTTTTGAGACATTGTCAGTGCTGATAGCCTGCTTCTGCAAAAACTAATTTTGATTTAGTACAGCAACATTATGATCTTGCACATGATCTGAGAGACACACTGTTCTACATTTTATCTTATTTTATTTGTTTTACTTTATTGGATTATGATGAGTATTAGTTTATTTTACCTCTTATCTTTTTTTATTTGTTTATTTCCTGACTGCACACAACAGAAAGGGATGGGGTGATGATTTGCAAACTGAAAACAAACCCCACTTGGTTAAGTTTAGTTTTTTAGCGAATGGGCAACAGACCAACACAGTGCAGGTGGCTGTATCTAGCCCAGAACTCCAGTGGGAACCATAGTAAAGCACGCCGGCTAAGAGGGAAGGCCTTGAACCTGAGATGTCAGTTCTTTGAATATTTACAGACATGTTGTTGTGAATATAATTTATGGTTTAGTGATATTCCCCTGACCTGTTATTGATGTCTAGCGTATATCAATTGACGTTCTGTTGAATATCTATCGGGGACTGTCCATAGAAAGTGTTCCTGGTGTGTCACCAAGTTGGCACGACTCTGATGGCGAAACCTCCATTGGAAGTGATAGAAACACTAGAAACACTGTCCTGTTTAGTGTCTCCTGTGGTTGTATCTGTGTGTGTGTGTGTGTGTGTGTGTGTGTGTGAGTGAATGATCACATCACTCCCATACAGGGTTTTTCACACATCCTATTTGGCCCCTCACAAAGGCATGCACTTCAAAGACGAGGGGTTTGGATCAAACACGGCTGATGGTGCAGGTAGGTGGTGAATGTACACAACTCTCCATGGCATCGCTCCCTTCATCCACAGCTCTTTTCATGTCTGTGCTTCCAGCAGCCATATTCAGTACAACACTTGAATCTTAATATGAATAAATGAACTAGAATCAAATAAAATAGAGCTTCAATTAGAACAGACGTTGGAACCTGAGTTGAAACAGTGCAATATTATCACTCCTGGCAGTACCATCCCCACTCATTGCTACTGTAGTCTATCCCTGTTAGAAAATCATTTGATTTCAAGGACTGAGCTGAGCAAACTATGCAAACACGCTGTAGACCTTCAAAGCTGACAGCCTTTTGATATAGTCAGCTGTACAGTGACAGCAGTCTGCACTCACTCTCAGCACCATGAATCTGTTTGCTTAACATCAAGGGACTGTTAGAAACTGCAAGTTGAGTGGCTTAGTCATCCTTATTAATGATAATTTGTTATTCAGTAAAACTTCATAGTATATCTTTCTTAATAAAACACTCATTTGGAACGGAAACTTTTAAAGTTAACCAAGGATAACGTTGCATCTGATTCTTAGTCAGCAAGAAATTATTCACATCTGCTACTTAACCACCAATTCAACATCAGGCCAAGTAGTGAAGTGCTTCCCAAGACAGTGCATGAAGTGCCCACTTATGGACCCCCACTTAGGACTGATGCTATCACTGCGGCTGCTCTGTTACCCAAGTCACACACCTCTCCTCCTCCAACTTTATTCCTGAAGTTTGACTTGTGTCCCTTTGGGACCTGGGCAGCGAGGTGAGTGTCTCCTCTCCTGTCCTTCTCTTCCTCACCCTCCACCGCTGCACCAGCCCTCCTCTCCCCTTCTATCTCCTGACTTTGCCCATGGGACACTGGGGAGGTGAGTCGGGGTCACACAATTCAAACGCATGGTCAACTCTATGTCCGTTCTTGTAGAGCCACGGTGTGTCCCGGTGTGCATATCAGGAGTCACTTTCCTCAGCAGCCCTTTCCAGGCCCAACAAAAGTTCCATGGCCAACAGCTGAATGAGGGCAACAATTAAGTTGCAGCTGGCTAACAAAACTGTTAGATTTTCTTCTGCCCATTGAGATGACCATGTAAATTTTCAGTGTTAGAGATGTGTGTGTCAAAAGAGGGCAAGCTAGAGTAGTACTGAACAGACTTTGAGGCCTCTACTACAGAGCTTTGATTATTTCTGATCCCCATGAACGTATAAAGTCAGTCTGAAGGAAGGTGCCTGTCACGTTATAGAGTGTGGGGTTATAGGATTAATAGTTACCACAGATAAACCACTACCAAGAGCATAGTGAATCACTGCAACACAGCAAGTGGGCAATAACTACTTGTTTCAAAACTGATGGTTTCTTGATGATTTCAAGACCACTTGTTTCAAAAGAAGCTAACAGCCTACAGCCAAATCAATGCATCACACAATACACAAGTAATCTAGGAAGTGACACTAGGAAATATCTAATGCAATCTCCCACACTGCACGAACCCCCCTCCCCAAGTCCACAAATCAACCTAATGCCCAAGACTAAATAAACAGACTCCTATCCCACAATCAGTGGCCTACTAACAAGATTAAATGTCATTTAAATTCCCAACACAGTAAAAAAAAAAAGGATAGATAAGAGCAACTGCCTCACTGCACTCTTTGTATGTCGTGCCCACTACCTATCTGAGCGCCAGCCTCTGGTGCCTGCGCTGAGCAGGGCGAAGCACAGCGTGGCACGGTTGGGAAGGCAGCCAAAGATCATCAATGTCCTGAAGTCCAGCCACTTGAGAAGAAGCCATCATTCAAGTAGAGCAGGCAGGCCGGCTGGAGAGAAGTGCGGGTCTAGGAAGGACTGTGTCTTTACACGGGGAAATAGTGAGCGATGTGTCCATGTAGGAGGCGAGGGAGGGGGGTGGGGATCTCCAGGATTCTGTGCAGCAGCAGCTTGATCTTGAGATGCAGTCGGTGCCTCCCAGCCTCCACGTGGTGTCTGCCTCCCTCTTTTATCACCTCTGCCTCTCGACAGGGGAGCCTGGACTGCAGGATTCATCACACCTGTGGACACATGCACAGCCAAGGAAAAACACACCCATCCCCAGCAAAATTCAAGTTCAAATCCCAGTTCACTGTCATGGACTAGTGACCTGTCCAGGCTGTTCCCCCTGCCTTCCACTCAGCGAGGGCTGGGATAGGCTCCGGCACCCCCAGTGACCCTTACGGAGATAAGTGGTTTGGAAAATGAATGAATGAATGAATGAAGTCCCACTTCAACACTGTGGAGATTTCATTCTCACACTGTCGCCCCCCAACATGTACAGTACATGCAAGTTTTCACAATGAAGACTGGATTTAACAGAAATTACTGGATTTACTTTTTTGGTTGTGTGCCATGATTTTAATTCTAACTTATCAAGCTAATGGTTCATGCACACTGCAGGCAGGTTAATCAACAAGTTACTACAACTTCATTCTTAATCTAAGCTATTAAAGGGCACTCTGCCTATGTGGCCCACTTGCTAAAAGCGTTGCTGTGGCCATCAACAGCCGTCAGTTTTCCTGCTCTCCTGTCTGTGTTTCTTGAGAAAATATTCCGCCGAGACGCCTCAACCAATACAGACGAGAAGCTGATCACAGCCATCCAAGGCTTCCCAGTACTTTACGACAGAGTTTTGAAGGACAGCTGGAATTTAAAAAACAAAAACAAACAAACAAAGAAAAAAACCTGCTAAATTTAGCTACTGGTTGCTACCAGTCACAACACACATTGTTCAAAGAATTTTTATTCCAGCAAAAATGATACAGCTGCATGAGACCACTCTCTAGTTGTTCCTGTATACAGCCCAAAAGCCCCCGGATCACAGATAAGCGGCCAATCGACGAAGTTGCTCGAGGTGTGCCCACACTGTAAAATGCATTAGTGTATAATAAGATAAGACAGTTGAAAGTTAAGAAGTTTATGGTCATGCCCTACTAACGAAAGACAAAATTAAAAACTGTTAACCCGATAACATTCATAAAAGTCGATGCCCAGCCCTGCACACCTCCCCAATCCCCTTAGATTTTGTCTTCATCTTATTAAAGGCCTAATGGAATGTGATTGATGACAAAATTCACTGTGATTAAAAAAAAAAAGAGCGGTGACAGAGATGGTTATGTTTTAGGGAGAATAGGGAAGCATGGTGATGATGCCTTTAATGGGTTATTTTCAAATCACCTTTGTGATTTACAGGATTGCAAATAATTTAATATGCCAGGCCAGTAACGTTGTTGTAATAAGCCATCTAAAACAATTTATTGGATGTTCTCTCACAATAATTCATGAGGGTCATGCATGTTTTATGGGCAATCAATCAAACTCAAACACCAGCAGGCCGGATAATGAGGAACCATTGAGAAGAATAAGACCTATTCAACCTCAGAGATGGAGTAGGGCAGAAACAGTCCTCTATGGACTGTTTCTAAGACTGCATAGTAATCTTTCCGACTGTGTTTGTGTGTGTGTGTGTGTGAGTGTATGTGTGTAAGAGAGAGAGAGAGATAGTGAGAGAGAGACCATTCACATGTATGCATGTCATCAAAATATACCCTGATATTTGTCACTTTTGCCTGTTCTCCCATTCAAGACAACTTTATCTTGTATGTGCGATGTTTTCCTTGTAAAGCAGAGAGGGCTAATGCATCACAGATTACTGAGTACATCCTAAAAATCTGTAATAAGTAATGCAAACCTCCAAAATTCTTTGAGTTGGATATTGTGTTGACACTGTTGTCCAATAAATGAAATAAGGCTGCATTTTCCCCCCCAGGAGAGTATTTCTCCCACATGTAAGCTGTTTACTGCCCAGTCTTGTACTTAATATGGGACATGGGGCACTAATCTTCCCCTGAGACATTGTGAAGGCACTGGCTCTATTACCTGCCCATTATTGGGCAAGCGTCCAGATGTATGTGGCTCTGTGTGGCCATGCTATAGGTACAGCTAATCCTATAGTGACACAGACAGTTAATTGATTACAGCCTGATGTCTATCCACTCCTGCAAGGTGGAAATGGTGGAGTGTGAAAAGGGAACATTATCTCCTCTCTGTGAATTGACTGTTGGAGAGAGACCGAGTGAGAGACATTCAAATCCTTTGCCAGTTCTTGAAATGAAAAAGAGCGTTGGTGACATGAAACTTTGTCCCGACGACTGCGCTGGTGTATCATCACTCCAGCGAGGACCGTGCCCTTTAGAGAACACAAAGACTTTTCAAGAAATGCACTCCTGTGTCACAAAGCAAATGAATCACCATTTGCATGAGAAATCTTTTCACATTTTTCCGTTTTATATTCATTTTCAGTTTCATGTAGCAATGCGTATGACGCAAGGCGGTGCAATTCTCTGCGTGAAGGTAGCAAATCTAAATCCTGATCATTAGTTGAAAATGCACCCTGCACCAGTTTGAAGTCGAGCAAATTTCTGCTTTTGACTGGATCGCAGACCATCAAACAGTCAAGAGCCAGTGAGTGGTTCGGGTCACCCTAAAATGATCCAGTTGACAGAACAAGCAACATCTATCAAGCAAAGAAAAAGGCACTCAATTTGTGAGTGCACTGTTAAAAAAAAAATACAAAATCAAAAGATCAAATCTGTAGTAAGGATACAGATGAATCAGTCAGAAAAAGAAAAACTGGAAAACTTAAGATAGATCAAGAACATGAGGCTACATGGTAAAGGCATTCCAAAAGAAGCAGTATAAGTAGAATTGAATCTAATGATATTTTACTCATTTATGAACTAGGGATGCATAATAATATGAGCATGTCATCAGTATCGGCCGAAAAAGGCTTTAATAAAAAGAATATCAGCATATCAGCACAAAAAAAATCCAATGCCGTGCATCCCTAATAAAAAATGAATATGGCATGTTGTAGTTTTCTTACTTTGCCCAGTGAATGTGTACATTTTGAAAAACATCGTATTTTATGTCTGCATCTGCCAGTGGGCCATCATGATAACAGCAGGCATAATAACGTGAATACAGCAGAGACTTGACGGTGTCTGCAATAGGTGCAACAAAATATATGTGCATATATCAGTATCAGCATTGGCAAGCAGTCAAAGAAATTGGGAAATAACAGCGTATTAGATATTAGCAAAAAAAATCAAATTATGAAGACATGCAGAAGGGAGGATCTGGAAACACGAGGTGCACCAGTGGAGAGCGCGAGCTGCTGGACACTGTGTACCACAAGTTGCTATGCTACCACAGGAAACCCAGTTACATTGGGAGCATCGGCACCTGCTCAGCATGGTGAGCAGAGGTACGGCCTTGTAACCAGAAGATTGAATCCCCCCCTTAAAATCTTTGTTTAGCAGAAATAATCGTTCCTTTGCAGTTCGAAGCGCCGTAAACACAACAAAAATGTGGCTGCTCAGTGACCAGTGGTAGAAGAACACTTTTGCATTTAATTGGAGCTGTGAGACAATAAGTGCGCCTTACTTAAGACTGACTTTTTTTCGGTTATGGGAAAATAGGAATCCAAAGTCCCCAGTTTAAAAGGGATTAATTCATTTGATTTTTCTTAGAGAATTGGAAGAAAAGTGCAACATTTATTCCAATAGGCCCAATTGTTATTTTTGAATTAAAATGTAATGAGTTTCTTTTTGTTTTAAGGTGATGCAGGTGATTTCCTGGGCTGTGCTGTGATTAATAATGAGTCGAGGGTTGGTTCAAGAATAACTGATGAGAATGCGCTGGTTCGCTGCAATGTAAACTGTGAGGGTTCAAAAGGAGACTAATTAATACTGAGCCAAGCCTGCCGAGGTTGCTATGCCGCTATGAACATGATTGACAGATCGATGAGCAATAG
>OMLB01043413.1:0-12625 GCA_900302555.1 Myripristis jacobus | reverse complement strand
GGCGAGTTATCTACAGCCTCAGCCAGAGGTTGACAGGCACTTTGTTTCCCTGTTGCTCCCCATTTCATTACTACTGCATTCCCAGGTGGGTATTGGGCAAATCAAATGCACATGAGCACTGCAGGGTCCCTACATGGCCCAGCAAAAGTTAGCTTACCTACCAAATTTACAGGGATAACAACGTAAGTTGTAAACCCCCTGGCTTTACGCTATACATATGTCCATTTATAACCCCAATTAAATATTTCCTTACCTGCAGAATCCACTGACATCATTACATCGCTGACACAGTTCTGTCTAGCCTCTCTCAGCATATTCTCTCCCGACAGAAGTGCTCATATATGAGAACACTCCCCCTTGTGGCAAAAATGGGTAAGTGCAGTTTTATTTTCTGATAACACAACATTTATACCACATAAAACAATACAGTAAAACAACTCATTAATAAACCACACATTACAACCTCCGAACAAAGTTGGCGTCTGTTTTGTAATTTATGTTGTAGCAATCAAGCCATGTGAAAAGTGATTACTACCAACTAAACATGGGATCATTTTGATAATGAGAATAACTAATATGCTCAGTCTTTCTTTCTTTCTCAATTTAGTGCTCTCAATTTAGTGAGTCAGCTGATCAAAAGGTAAACAAAAGCAACACAGAAAACACAATCCAAAATATGATTATAGGGCATTACCATACAGGGTGGAATAATATTATAGGGATTACACTTAGTTACCCATTGTTTTATCAATAAAGTGAACCCTATTTTGCCTTATGTGGTGGTGGTACAATGTCATCGATGACAACAAGCGTACTTAAGACAAATTAACATTTATGAGTTCTGGATTTATTCATTTCCATTAACAACTTTATTGGCAACGGGAAGACTGCTGAAACTGTTTCACATCAAGGTCAGGTAGAAGGGAAGAAGGCTGCTGCATGCTGCTGAATGCACAGATTATAAAGCCTTTTTAAAGTTTGACACAACAAAGACAGCACTCATTTACTGAAACATTAGCATGCATGCCAGAAAAGAAAAAAAACACAAATCAAATGCCCATAACCTAGTATGTTTGGGCCGGGAGAGTCTCATCAAAAGCAAAGAATGTAGTTATGAAAAAATGCATCACGGTGTGCAGAAATGATGTGCCAGCCCTCAGGGCTGTCACAGACCTGGCACGTGCTGGAGGACGCACGAACCACATTTGGGGATTTTTTTTCAGGGTCAGATCAGACATTCTGAACCCGTGAAGACCTCTACAAGGAATCATTATGTCAGCATAATGATTAACGATTTAGCGGGACAGCATAACAAGTGGATTAGCTGTTTCAATCAGCAAGAACAACAAAGATAAAGGAAAGGGAGTAGGTGGCTATGTTAGGTAAGATAAAGTTTTGGTTGACAACTCGCAATACTAAGCAAGAGTAAA
The DNA here is from genome assembly GCA_900302555.1 of Myripristis jacobus. Taxonomy (NCBI): domain Eukaryota; kingdom Metazoa; phylum Chordata; class Actinopteri; order Holocentriformes; family Holocentridae; genus Myripristis; species Myripristis jacobus. The sequence goes on along the minus strand of OMLB01043413.1, from coordinate 11,195 downwards.
ATCGGTGCCGCTCAGGCCTGTTTCTGTCAGGTCCGTGCCCCTGGTCCCAGTTAACAGATGATATGTCAAAACCTGTTTTAAGAATGGTCACTCCCTCCCCCTCTGAGAAGCGCTATTATTTCATTAGTTCAAACTTTATAGCAATCATAAAACTTCAGACTTTATCTGGTCAACATTTCATTTCCATGGGTAGTATGGTTTTGACACAACTGCAAATTTAGTTTTAACTTTGGTTCTAAAACGTTTCCCACCCCGCCTTGGTTTTTAATAATGACACTTAATGAGGTAGTTGGTCGGCGCTCCCAACGCTTTGAGGCTCATGAAGCTACAACTGTCCAAGTCCAATTGCTTTGAAAGTTACATAGCTGCGACCAACTAAATTTCTCTACAATTCTGATATATAATTTTGGATGTGGAGCGAAAATTGTGGGAGTGAGAGCAAGTTGAACAGAAAAGTCTGAGATAATTTTCCAGCGCTTCACCTGTACAGCTGATGTCGCTCGCTCTAAGTCTGACCCTTGGAAGCAATAAACACTCATTATGAACTTAAATTGTGAAAAAATGTATATTTAAAAAAATATAAGACACAAAAAGTTGAAAAGGAACAAAAAATATGCAAGGTTTGCGTAACATTTTCCAGTTTGCAGGGTGTTTCTAGCTGAAAGTAAAAAATATCAATGAAAATTGCTGAATTTTGAGGAATCCACCTCATTCATGCCAATGGGGAAAAAAGTTTAGAACAAATTTAATAACTCAAAAATTATGAAAGATATCAAAAAGATAAATTCAAGCACACATAACACCATTATGCTGAATGTTTTAACATTTGGACAAAATTTTTGGTCAAAGTATGAAGGAGGAGATACGTGGCAAAAATGTGGAGAATTTCTAACAAAGACTGGTGATAACATGAGTGTGGAAGCTTCCTGCTTGCCCACTAATTAAGTGTCTTTGTATTGGGTATCAGCACAAACATACGTTAACATAACTTTATTTTACCAACAACAATACTTCACAACCTAAACAAATTCTCAGGGGAAACACTGCAGTGGTATAGTTAGTGCTCATGTTTTTCAAAATGAAGAGCACATTTCCCATGAAACCTGTTGCATCCAGCAACAAAAAGGATGTTACTACTTGCCTTAATGTTCCACAGCCTCCATTTCCCTTGTGTTCCACTCCTTTGTTTCCTCCTTCTCTTTAGCGAACACGATATGCATGCTAGATGTGATTTTTCCATCAGCCTTTCACTACTTTCACCATCTGCCATTGTCAGGAACACTGAAAAATTTGTGGAGTATGCCAACCTTTTTCAAAGCATACCATACTTTCTTTTCATAGTTTTGAGTATTTGCTTGGTTACCCTTTTTATTTCATTTCAACTTTCAGGTGGTAAACCTACCCCAAAACTCTCTGCTGCTCCAGCTAACATTTGTGCCTGGGTATAGAAGTCATGGACCTTTGAATTTAGCTGTAAAACAATCTTTTCCTCAGAGATTACTTTCTGGCAGAGATGTACATTCTGTTGTGTGGGTGTCTCTGCATGGAAAGCATTTCCAACATCAACAGAAAGAAATGGTGCATTCATGTGCTATTGGATGAATTGGAAAATGAAATTTCAACTTAGTAGACAGCCAGATTAATTATTATAGCTTTTTTAAAAAGGAAGAACAAGGCAGATCCACTAAATCTTTTTCACAATGTCTACGTTCACTTATTCTGTCTCTTCTGGGTTTGATTTTCCATCTACATAGTGTGCGAATGAAAAGCTGTTCAGCAGCCAACTTTGCAGTCTTGGATGCTGGAGCTTCCCAACAGCTTTCCACTAGAACATACTGCAAGATATGTCAACTTTTCAAATCAAATCAACAATAAAAGAGAAAGTTTGACAAAAATAAACTTGAGCAGGGTGTTCACAGTTTTAGATTACCTGTCTCAAGCAAGTTTCAAGTCTCTGCAAGTTAATTTTAATAAGGACATGAATGGTAATGAATGCTGCCAAGTGGTAGGTAGGAAACAACATGGTATGCTTTGGAAAATTGTTGAAAGCAGTGTAATTTAAATATGAACTGTCATATCAATTGAAACACGCAAAAACAACAACATGGCCATTTAAGGTCAATTTATACAGGAAAAGCAGCTCCCTCTTCCTATTTTGTGCAATAAAACAATTTCCCTTTGTGATGTAAAGCAATTAAGATTTCCCAACATGTCCAATCTAGTGGCACACAATGTTAAATGTAGGGTAGAGCCAGACATTGGTAATAATGTTGTTTGTTTATGATGGCTGCACTCCAATAATCTGAAATGGTAATGATGTTAAAATGATACACATAGATCTTTTAAGTGCGAACAGCGTCCAGAGCACAAAAACAGACATGCAAACAAACATTTTCAGACATGCACGTACACGAGCATATATGCACACAAAACCAGACACATGTAAAACCACACACACACAAATAAACTCCAACAACAACCCTGTTGAGTTAGTAAAAGTCTTTCTTTCTGTAATGACCAATGAACCAATTAATATGTTGGAGAAGAATTAAGAAGCTTTTAGGTCAGAAAAAACAACTCCCACAGTGCCTCAGACGCGCTCACTGTGGTGGAATGCCAACCTGCCATTACTAAGAGATTACCTGTAATCTCTTATTACTTAAAACAGGGTGGAGAAGCTTTCATGCGAGGCGTCTTAAAAAATCAAATTGTGCTGTCAGCCGGGCTTAGGAGGTAGTTTATACACAGACTCATATTTGTAGGGGAACATGCCTGCATTTGTACCTGTACCACTTAGTAGGACAGAACTTGAAACAACTGCACAGACCTGGTTTTTAGAGCAGACTTCAGTGTCAACAGAACTCGAAATGAACTCCTGTTCTCTTCTCGGATAATAACAGTCTCTCGCCGAGGGATCAGTTTATAAAGGCCTTGTGATCATCAAAGTGTTAAATACTATTTATGCAAACACTGAAAACTGCACAGAAAACTTTACAGCACAAATCCATGCACATTTATCAGCAGGGGAACCCGCCAACTGTGCCACAAAAACAGTCAAAGAACATGTGAAGACAGAGCAGTGGTGAGCATGCAAATATTAGTGTGTGAACTACATTAACTCTCTCTCTCTATTTCTGTCTCTCTCCTTCTCCGGGATAATTGCTGTTTTGTCTTGACTGCATGTGCAGTTTTTATTTGAACAGGAACTGAGACAGTCTCCCTCGGGGCAAGAGATGTTTTTCGGCTAGGAGTGTTCCTGGTGTTGTACAGAAAGAAAGAGAGAAACATTGGTATTATTTCCAGCCCACATGACAAAACAACCCAAAATACCTTTTTCTATCAAAATAATAAATGCTGTGCTGTACATTGCTGTTCTTGTTGATGTCTGCTACATGCATTCATTTTAACCACTTGCAACTGTGGGGGGTAGTAGATCTGAGTGCAGCAGCTTGCAAATCTTAAAGCAAACTTTTCAAGTATTAAAGGGGCCGCACAATCAATATTTAGCTACGGGTCTAAACAATGGCTACTTTTCGGCCTGGTGTTTTGAATGCAAACACAATGCAATGCTGGCAAACATCAGACACAGCAGTAGTGCTCCATGTGGTTAGAGAGGTCCTATCTAACTCTGCTTGATCCCTATTAAACACAAGAGAACAACTGAATGAGAGGTCAGGAAAGGGAAAGCAGACACAGAGGAGAGGGAGAGAGAGAGAGAGAGAGAGAGAGAGGAAATGAAGAAGGGCAAAAGTGGGAAAAGATGAAGAATGAGGAATGAGATGAAGAATTTTCCCAAAGCACACCCTGATGAACCATAGCACCCCAGAAAATATTTAGATATTGAATAAATCTGGAGATGACAGCCTGCACCAACGCTGAAGACATAAATAACCGAGTCCAAAGCCGCTACCTGCATCATATGAAACCTGAATCTAAAAGTGTTCATGCTATCAGTTCAGATGTCAATTTTTAATGCAGTTTTAATATGAACTGTACTCTGCCATCATACAGGTTTGTCAAAATCTTGTTCATTGGGTTGATATTTAATGTCCATGGGGCACTTTACATTTTGAAGTGACTGCTGTGCAACCCTATCTAGAGTCTATCAAGATAATTACATTCGCCAGGCAAGGTACTTGCTAAGAAATGAGCCACGTTGCCCCGCATGTATCCCCTGCGCTCTACGTTTCACCTCTGCCTCTGCGGTCCAGATGTCACGATAAGCCTGTACAAAGTGAGTGTGCCATTGGGTTGTGTCTGTACGGCTACATGAAGAAACAAGTGTCTCTGACGTGCAGGGAAGGTATTTGTGACAAGCGTGTCCCTGGGCGACTGGCTGGGGGAGTGAGGATGAACAGGATCAGAGATGAAAGGCCAGCATGGATCGGCCTATGTTTCCATGTCCTCCCATCAGTCAGGCTGGCCTAATAATTCAACCCGTCACAGGCCCTGCAGATGACATGCATCACTGTGACACATGGAGATGTGGATTTATGTCTGTCTTTCTGCATTCCTCTTGACCTTGTTTGTTGATATGTGTGTGTATGTGTGTACAAGTGGGAAGCATCTCTTTAATCTTTGGAAATATTACTGCTATGTTTGTGCATACAAGGGTGTGCATGAATTTGCTTTATATGTATCTTAACAGACTCACAAATGAAAGATCTGTACGTCATTTGAAAATAATCTTTTGAGTATGCACGTGCATCTACACTTATGTCGGGTGGGTGGTGATTTTTACAAGGGCCTTTCACTCATTCCACCATCCGTTATGACAAACTCTGAAAACTTTAGCTTCATTTGCACTGGAAGAACAGCACCCTATTGCCATTTTGTGCCATAAAGCAATATCTCGTTGCGTTGTAAAGAAATTCAGCAGATTTCCCACCAAATCAAACTCAGCACATAATGCAAAATCCAGTGTAAGGGCCGGAGGAGGATGACAGTCTTCACAAAAATGTTTATTTGTTTATAATATGTGTTTTGTTCATGATAATTATACTAGTTTCACTAAATTAATGTGGTAATGATTTGTTGATGTTAAAGTGCTAAACATAAGTCCTTTAACCTTAGGTTATAAGGTGCCATGTTTAACATAATCTACACTAAACTAGTGAGGATGCGCTAAAACGCACACTGAGAAACCTGATCTATGTTTATACATCTTCACCATGTGTGAGGCTCAAATCTTGAGTCCAAATACTTATGTTTACATTGCCTTACCAAACAATACATAAATCACACAAGGTTATAACTGGGTAATATTCATTAATAGTGTATAACTGAGCTACAGTTGTTTAAGTTTCCTGTATGATTTATGCAATCATAATACAGCTGTGTTAATGGTTTCAGTTGAATAATCAGTTATATCATTTTTGCCCCACCTCTGTGGATGCTTTAGTCTCGGTGGCACCATTTTTCAATTAGGTGATTAATTGCATTTAACAGACAAATTAGGTCCTATTCTGAAGAACTTCCATGAAGTGGAAAGCCTATCCAAAGACAGGACATTTTATTTCGCAACAAATCTGATCTTGATTAATATATCACTCTGGATGTTTGTTTCCAGTGTGGGAGAAAGGGAAAGGTTGCCTGTTCCACTGTAAATATGGATTGCAGGGCTTATTTTTCATGATGGTGGTTAGGTTAGTGTCTGGAGTCTGAGGAAGACCACCTGGGCCAGCGGTTTGTAACCAGAGAATACGTGTTCTGCTCTGCACAGAACTAGTGTTTTAAACCTCATAACTCTCTCATGCCGTGTGCCAAGATATCAAAGCAGCAATAATTCATATGTGTAATGTGAGGTGAGATCTTCCACATGGCCCAAGGCTCCAGGTAGAGGAATTGCTTTTTACTGATTGTCAACAAAACGTATGTGTGTGATAGCAAGAAAGCTGTTGTGCTTTACCTTTATGACAATCAATATCAGAAAGATGAGGAAACTTTGTTGAGCTCACAAAATTATAATAAAGATTTCTAGTAAAGTCAGATATATACAGTTATGGTCAGTTGTTTTCTATTACTGTGGGCTTGTAAATTTGACACTTTAAAAGTGATTAAATAAACTTGGGGCTGTAAGTAAACTTCAACAAATATATGCAGAAACAGAAGAATAAACGCATGTTTTCTGAAGACAATTTTAAAATCACACATAAAAACTTGGGCACAAATAAGGCTGGGATTAGATTTAACAGTTTAAATTAGTTAAGGCTTGGGATTTGGGCTTAACATTGTTAAATGAGACTGTGTTAGATTAGATTTTACTGATCTCCAAGGGAAAACTGGGTCAGTAGTCAAGGTTTGACAGGTAAATGTTGTGGCTTTGGTTCAGATTAGAGATTAAAGGGGAAATGTAGTCAGTAGAGGGTCCTCATAAGTATAGTGCATGATACTAAAGTAAAATTATGCGTCTGTGTTGTGTCCTTCATTTCAGTCATATAGGAATCAACAGACTCTGACTTATGAACTGTTCACATTCAGATGAAGTGTGCTCTTTACACCAAGGATACACACCATGAATCTGATCAGGCAAGAGGAGTCATGCTTAGACAAACTTCATATATAAACACACAAGAAAAATGCAGCATTCCTTAAGTGTTGAAAAAAGTCAGAATAACCATATTTGAGGGTGTTTTTGACTCTTAATTTATTTTCCTTGTACACAGGCCCAGAGCAAGACTGTGGACCCGTTTTTTTCCTTAGATATGTAAGAGTGTGACAGTTAGCCAGACAAGTGAAAACACAGAGGTGTGTGTTTCTTCACTATGCCTTCGGCTGTATGTCTGACCCTCTCCCCTCTCTATCTCCCTCTCAATCCTCTGGCCCACAGCACTAGTGGGTGAACCTCTAGAAGAAGTGAGCGGGGGGACCCCTGGCATCACCTATACCGCATGGAAAAAGAGGAATAACTCAAAAGGATGATGGCTAGCCCTGACATCGTTGAGTCGCTGCTCGGGCAAGGAGAAATGAGGTAAATATCAATGGCGGTGGTCTCACATAGCCCATTAGTCACTGTCTCCACCTCGCTGTCTGAGCATCAACGCAAAGCAGCCCGGGGGTTGCACCACCACCACTGTCCTCCTGGAGAATTGTACCCAGGCGAAAATAAAGCAACCTGAGCCAGGCATAAATCATTAGGAACATTTGTTACCCCGGGTAATTGTGCTTCATTCATCTTCAGGCCTTTTTCCATTTGTCAACTCCCAGAGGCTGCTGGGTGTCAGCTATACAGGCCTACGCTGTAGGTTAGCCATGCAACTCCTAACCAGAGCAACACAGCTGGAGGAGTCAGACACAAAGAGAAAGGTTAGACTGATATAGCGGACTGATATTGTCCTTTTCTTAACAATGAGACACTAGATAGTGTGCAGAATAGAGGGGCATACATGTTTTTAGTTTTTGTTGTTCAATGTGACTCCAACAATGCAGAACCACCAAGCATCTATAATGCACCAGAGCACTTCATTAATAATTGCCACACCCAAGGGCCTAGAAACCAGTATGCCACTCAAAGACGTACTGACTAATCAACCACTGACTGCTGTGAGACATGGAAAAAATGTGGTACAGTCTTTTGACAACAACATGCGTCAGACAGGCCATTTTCAATATTGTCATAAAGGCAATGTTAAACAGTAAAGGCACAGATAAGTAAGTCATACAACTCTGCTTAAAGTTATGGTTAGGTTAAGGAAACTCCCTTGTGTAATGCACTGTGACACAATGATGGTGTGTCCAACCTGATATTTGATTGGAGTCATGTAGGTTTATGCACTGACATATTTATCTGATAGACAGACAGACCGAGTGACAGATAGATATACATACATACTTTGGTTTATAAATTGTGCAACAATTTACAAGTTTATTGTGGTATATGTAGTTTTCACTCTGTCAATCATTCCCTTTTGAAAAATTTGCGTGTCATTTACTCTGAAGTTTTTACCCCTTTATTTATGGTGATAATTTTATAAACATGGGAGGTCTGTAAACCTCTTCAAAACTGACATGTACTACAATATTTACAACTCTTAAGTTTAACAAAGACCTGTTCTTTATTACAGAAAAACTGTCTTCCTGTAAATGTTCTTCTCTGGACAATATTAATGTATTGCATGTCATTTTAACATTGTACCACCTGATTTCAGGTTTATGGATGTGCACTTGTGCACATTTTTTACACCCTGAGGTTTTAATTAGAAGTTTGATCGCAACCAGTTTGCAACTTCTACTTTTTGTCTATTTCTTTTCTCCTAGATTTAATCAACAAAATAGTTGAGGTTAGGAAAAGGCTTTTGTCGGGGTTAAATTAAAAAAAAAAAAGCTTGATCTTCTTTGCCACCACACCCTGTGTGACTGTAGTGTCAGACTACCTGTTTATATTTATTCCTCCATATAATCATTTCATGTTAGGAAAACACAGACACTTTTACATCCATATCCATTGATTCTAGTGTCAAACATGGAGATACCGTGCAATTGAAAAACTTAAAACTCAAAGGTTAAAATGTCTTAAGGGGGAATGATATGGAGCATATAAAACACTGAAATATATTACTTGCTTCTTCCTGTGCTCTAGATTCATTAACTATTGCAGTTATCCTCCCTTTTGTCCTTAGATGAAAAAAGCTACAGCCTGAATTTTATGCTTCTGTACAATCCTGTTTCACAAGCATTTGAGTTGAGTATTTTCATTTGTACAGACAGAACATATTGCAAGTAACTGCCTGTTGCTTTGCACTCTGGCATTTTTAGTTAAAGCTGTCTATAAAATATGTAAAATCAATTCGTGGTCAATTATGCAAAAAAAAAAACAGATCCCACAACACTCAAACGTAAACATGGGAGAAGCTTAAATGCAGGAAAACAGAGTGCAGGGTGATGTGTGTGTTTTAATGTGTATTGTGATCTGCTCTTTAGGAAGGCATCTATTAACACCAATTGTAACCTCACAGCCTTGGAACCTGTCTTCAGCTGTTAGCACCCTGCCACCTCCATTCACCTTGCTGACACACACATCTTTAACACAGTGCACTCTGGAACACACACACACACACACAAGCATTTAAGCAAATGCACACAGACACACACATACCTTAGCAGTACTCGACTGAACAAAGGGCAATCAGGAATCTGATAATATCACCCCACTCTTTTTTCTTGTTAGTAGCGCAGCAGGAGTGTGTGACGGCATAGATAGGGATGAAGAAAAGGAAAATCGGAGGTGGAGCATTGGGAGAGAGAGAGGGAGGGAGAGAGAGAGTTAGAATTTGGACAAGATGGCGATAAACATCATCCCACACTAATGATGGAGTTCCTCTCAGGCCCTATCAGTAGCAAATAATCTTATATTTTTTGAGCAGTAAACATAGCACAATATTTTGGACTAGTTAGTGGAAGTTAAAAAAAAAAAATGAGCATCGTTTCTCCAAGTTTTCACCAAATCTGACCAGTGGTGTCTGAGGAATCGCACATGATGCATGAAGAAACAAAGGGAGAAAGATCCAAAGAAAATGAGGAATGTGATTAAGAGAAAGAAACAGAGAACCACACAGAGAGACAGACAGAGAGAGAGAGAGTGGGCGAGAGAGATTCAGAGATTGCTGTCGGCTCTTTTGAGGAGCTGGCCCAGAGAAGCCTGGGTGGCTGCTGCTGACAGGCGAGGATGTAAATTATCAACAGGTGTTAGGAAGCCAATGAAGATATGAGGACAGATAGCACAGGCAGATGGCACGAATGGCCCAGGAAGAGAGGGAAAGAGAGAAACCGCAGACAAGGTGTGTGCAACCAACAGCCACATTCTCAGCAAACACCCTTTCACCACTTCCAGTCTCACCCACGCTCCTCCTCCACACTTATCTCTCCATATCTGAGGAAGGCAGATCCAGCGAGGAGCAACTTGATTATAATTAGTAAAAGACATGTTGCCAGCCATTGCCCAAGCTCACTAACATGGGTCTTCTCCCAAAACAAACAACTAGCGAGTGATAATGCCCTTGGGCCGACCCGAGCTATTATTAAGAACTTTTTGTTTGAAACAAACCCCACAGCTCTCTCTGTGGAATTTCATTATTGGGTTTCATCAGAGGAAGAATCAACCAACATGCACACATGCGCAAAGCCTTTTTTTAGTGTTACACGCGCATGCACATGAATAGGCAGAGGTGCATGCACATAAACTTTCCTCGCTTTATTAAATATTCACAGACAGTAAAGGGAGCAGAGTTTGAGTTTATTATTTCTGTGGTATTTTTTTGCCTACAGGCCAGGATTTGCTGAGTGATTAACAGAAGAGTGGGCATTTATAATGTATGAGAGTTTTGGAAAACTGATAGTGAAGTAACACTGTAACACCTGTCCTGGAGATGATCTGTAATGACTTTTCCTAAAATTACAAAAACACATAGCCTGGACATTCCACGCAGAGCAACACCAAGGACAAAATATATGCAATGTACCATGCAAGATAAACACAATCTATTAAAAACACCACAGGATAGATGCGTAAGGACAGAAAACATAGCTTCCTGTCCTCATGCCAGATGGGCACCTCTGCTGTTGTGACAAGTCCAAGCTGGCTTTCCTCCAGATAACAGGCGCGCCTGCAATATCGGTCCCCAGGGATGCAAGGTTATCTCTTTACGCTCAGGTAAAGCGGGTAGGGGGGACACCAAGGGTCAGCATCCTGCTTCTAAACCTGGAAGAGGAAGCTAATCCAGGGTCAAAGAGGGCCAGAGTGTTGAGTGAGACTTCACATGGGCTGCGGTATTCCAAATTCCCCTCTCTCCAACTCCACCATCTTCATTAAAACCCAGCACCTGGGCCCAAGCCTGATCCTTGGGGAACCCCCTCATGGCCACCACCACCCCCAATCCTGGCCCTTCAATCTGTCCCCAGCCCCTTATTCACTTTCCACTTATCCTTCTACCCTTTCCACCATTTTGGGTCAAGCGCTAGAGCCACAATATTGAGCCGACATGGACAGAAAAAGGATGAGTTAGGATTAAGAAGATAACATGAGGCCAAAGTTGGGTTTGTCGCACACAATACGCCCAGAAAAATGATCACAGTGGTGGTGCTTGTTGCTCTCACAATTAATAATGGGTTGTAATCATGGGGCACTTTTCAGCACATCTCCTAGGTTTCAGGAGCCCAGTTGCCAGTTGTTATCCTGTGTTGAGAGCCGATACAGGAAC
>OMLB01043412.1:20105-50171 GCA_900302555.1 Myripristis jacobus | reverse complement strand
TATTTCTTAGATGTCTTAATGAAACAGAATTCAATAACAAAATTAATTTTCCATATATATTTTAAAGTTTAACTTCTGCACTAAGTTAAAGACACTTCCTTTGGAACAGAGCAGGAAGGGTGGCTGTTTGTTGTCTGACTAAACTCCTGCCTTTACTTTTGTGGACTGACAGCTACTGTAGCTCAATTGCTTCTCACTAGCATTTTGACACTGAAACACTGGTACACATAGTTCTTGACCCAGAGTGCATTCTGAGGGCTTGTGAAGGTGGTGCATGGAATAAAAAAATAAAGATCCGATAAAGCCTTGAACCGAATTGCCATCTGTTGCCAGTTATGACACCCACATGCTTGACATGTCAAAAAAAATCCATATTTCAACAAACACTTAGTAGCCACTGTCACTCTGTCTGCTCTTATGTCTAAAAACTTCACCAAATATGTGCTGTTGATAATGACTCTTCAAATTGGACAGAATTGCAGTTTTGTGTTATTTTGCAGCTAGGTGCAATTTGAACAATTTTTAGCTTTTAGAAATCTCTAAAATGTCAGATCCAAAAGACATCATTAAACTCCTCTGTGCAAAGGCCATAATCACAGGCTGTTGCTTTCTCTCACTCCAGTGTTTTTAAGATCATTCTCTCAGTCAGGAACCAGAATATAGCTAGCTGTATCTCTCTCCCAGAGAAAATGAGCTAATTATAATTAAGCAGCTTACAAGTACATCATTTTGATGGTACAAAACTAAGCATTAGTTCCCCTCCTGGAGCTGCAGATTCCTGAAAATCTATAAACTGCAGCTTTAAGAATTTGTTCCTTGAGCACATTCCCTCCAAGAGATGTGATGAATGTGTTTAACCTCAGCATTTGTCCACAAGGCATGAGGACTTAGTGTATTGCTCAAAGATACTTCAACATGAGTGACAGTCAAACTGCCGCAAGAAGACTCTATGAGTGACCCACCAAAATCTAAGGTGTACATTTGCACCACTCTACAACCCCAGGCAGGTCAAAAATCCCAAAAAGCCGATGGATTGAGTTGAGAGGTGGACCAGAATATCCAACTTGGAAGTGCAGACAAGGTACGAGTTAGCCCTGCACTGCATTGGTCCATCTTGGATCACGTTTGGTATACACTGGAGGCATGGATTCATTGTAATAAAGTCCCTTTCAACATTTATCAGCTTTGGCAGTGGAAAAAAAAAAAAACACTGTGAGGTGTTATTGCCAAATAATCCGAAATTGTGCTTTGTCTGCACTTAAAGTAACTTTTCTAATGCTCTGAGAAACTCTGCTGCTGAACCATTTTCGACAAACAAACACAAATGAATGCTTCTCAAAGCATGACTCAGAGGGTCTCTCTGTTACGGTGCAGCTCAAAAAATTACCAACACAAAAATCATGAACATTAGAGAAACTACAAAAATCTACAGGCTGAGGTTCAAAATAAAGGCTAACTCATGTCTCACTGAGATCATATAACATCTCCACACACTCTGGGAGGTGGTTTCAACACACACACTGTATCCTACTCTGACTCATCAGGCTATGGAGAAATGAGACTTGAGCGAATGTACTGTTGAAAAGGTTGTTTTTTTTCTCCTCATTCTCTTGTGTCCACCACTTGCTCACAACTCTCCTAAGTGGAGGTGCTCTCTCCATTCGAAACTACAGGAACAGAAGGGGTATCAGTGTAGATCTACTCAGGGGTCTTGCTACAAACTTGTGTTGCTGAAAATGGTGGTGGTTCAAATAGTGCATCTGACAACCAAACCGTGTGGTGTGTGATGGACAAATCAGTTCAATTTTCAACACGCTGAACACTAAAGGTGTCTCCATATCTGTTCAGTGATGTCTGAGGTATCGATGAACAAACACACGCTGTTGTGGCAGATCCATACCACCAACAGAGACAAGTAAATAAATAAATAAATTCAACCACGGTGAGCAGAAACTTTACCAGGACTTTACAAGGCAAGCAACCTTTAAGCCAATTTGCTGGATTCACTCTCATCTCGAAGAAAAACAGCCACCTCCCCAGTCTAGGAAACAGCTGCTCCAAATTAATTGGAAATCATTCACGCTCCCTTAGCTCATTCCGACTCATACAAACTTCAAGAAAAGTAAACGAGTTTCCCTGCAAAATCTACACACTTCTTACAACCACCTGTAGGAAGACCAACCCAGCAGTTTCCCTCTACATCCCTCATAATCTTATCCTACCAATTGCACCAATCTTCCTGGGAATGAATTTGCACTGTCACCACATCCAACCTTTAAAGGAGCACTATTTTCACAGTCCCATTGCACAAAATGACCAGAGAATATCGGCAGACGATTGATTGTTGACCAATACCAATGGCTAAGTCAGCATTTAACCAGGTTTGTGGCTTCCAAAGCTCAATTTCTGGCCTGTGCTCTGTTTCGGAGCAAAAACTCACAACCTATTGAAATTTCAAGAGCTTGCCCATCCCTCTAGTCTCAAAAGCAGATGATACAGCACTTCCTCACTAAACATTTCTGTCAGCTCTCTGCTGAGCTGAACCAGTGTGTTGGTCTCTATTGTGAAAATGCGACTTTATGGTTTGTGTCAAGGTTTCTGTAATTCAAGGCTACATACCAATGTTGATGCAATGCCTCTTGGTACTAAATGCCCCTCTAACTCTTTCAGCAGTCAGAACCTCTACAATAAATCCAATTTTTGAGTTTCTTTGGGTTGTGTAGTGCCTTTTGTTTGTTTGTCATCAATCTGTTTTTAGGAAAAAATATTATCAAATATTCCTCAATATTTCTTCCTCAGAGGTGGCTCTACTGCTAGCTGTCCTAAAGACAGTGTAGGCGCTGGACCATGGTGGCAGTATAGAGCATTAGAGTGTAGGAACCAGAAAGAGCAGAACCAAGACTAGAAGTAGTAAAGCTACTTTTCATGTCACATTATGCTTTTTAAACAAAACTTTTAGCATGAAACCTATTGCCACTGTACAGAAAAGTCTTTCCTAACTCCAACACTGTCTTCACATTGCTGAGTGACTAAACTTTATTGAAGCTAGCAAGTTCAGTTTAATTCATTTATCATTTATTTATTTACTTCATTTATTTGAACAGGGACAATGCAAACTTAAATAGCAACATTTTGCTAGTTTACGAGTGCATGAAGCTGATGTTCTGCAGGCAGAGATTATAGCTAGTGCTGGTTCTGTCTCAGACAGGTTGCGCCCTCTGCTGGACTCTATGGGTAACACAGTCCAAGCATGGACGTAGGCATGGACTAGCTCACTGAAATTTGCATAAATGCAGTTGGCCAATCAGGATGGCCTACATTGTGAGTGTGCCGTCTGCACAGTGTATAGGGCAGCATACCAAGCTGCCACCATCCTTTCATTTTCAGTGAACAGCGAGACAACAAGACGTCCAGCGGATTTAAGTCGCCAAAAAGACAAAACAGAAGAACAGGACCCTCAGCTCAGTTGCCGTGCGACCAAACAGCGTCTGCCAAGTGAGGATGCTGTTTGGTGGCACGGCAGCAGCTGAAGATTGCTCTGGTGATTACCCAGAAGTGCACCATTCCTTGAGGGTCAGCTTTTCTCAGATGCTATAGTAGCAGTGGAACCACTATCGGCACTTTGACAAGCCAGCGTTGCTAACCTCCAGGACTCCCCGTGGTTATCAGGCCGGCAGTGGAGCGTCTTGGGCTAGCTTTGCCCAGGACTACCCCACCCTGGCTGGTCAGTCTTGCCCAATATTATCCTGACATATGTTCTCAATCTCTTTATTGAATTATTCATTTAATTTGGGGGAATCCCTGATTCAACAAACTTGATATCCTTACTGTACATCAAAAGACATTTTCACAATAATTTTCTCACATTCAGGATTTCAGCTTTCAGTTTTGTGAGTAAATACAACATCAGCTAAGGCAGTGCCATGCCTAGTTACTCTTTTAGAAACACTTATCATTTGTTGATAGTTGAATTTACACATGATTGTTTTCAATTTCTGTTTGCATTTCTTGTCCATCCAGTAAATGTTGAAGTCTCCATAAATAGAGGCCTCTGTACGGTGAGAGCATTTTCATTAATTGTAACAAATCATCACAACGAGAGACTGAGGACACAAAACCACCTTCACAGAGAGGCGTTCAAGGGAAGAACTGATTTGAATTTCACAGCTTTTAGAAGTGTCTTAAACATAAATTAATTACCCCCTCCCATCCTGAAAGTCGATCCTTTCTCTAACAAGTGTAACAAAGAATATTTATCATATTGATTGGAATGCTGCAGCTTTGCCATGTTTCCCTCAGATAAAGGCTTATAAGTTATTTATTTCCTTTTGTGATGATACTTCTTAAATCATGCACTCTTGACATCGCGCCTGTGAGATTCATAAATGAGGTGTATGGATCTGTTGAAGCCTATACTCTCTCTAATCTCTCCACAATCAACATATCACGATTTATTGTTTTAAATTGCTTATTTTCGAAATTCATTTGTTCAACCCCCTGTGAAAAAGAAAAACCTTCAATCTGTAACTTGCTCGATAATTTCAGACCAATTTCCAAACTGCCCTTTCTTTCTAAGGTTCTCGGGGAAAAAAAGCTGTTGCTTAGCAATTGCTTTTTTAAACAGAAACCTACTCTTTGAGACTTTTCAGGCAGGATTTAGGGCAAACCACAGTACAGAGAGTGCCATGTTTGTGTACCATTCTTATTTTTGTCTTGTAAAGCACTTTTTAACTTGTTGTTGTTATTATTATTCTGTTTAAATGTCTACATAAAATCCCCTTCAGTTTGGACTGTGCATTCCATATAACTCTGGCATGATTAACTGTCTGAAAGAAGAGATGTTGTCTTTGTGTTAACGTTCCTCAAGGTGGTTTGGGTTTCTGTCCATTTCTTGTGCCTTTAGTCCTATCACCCAGTTCCACTACCACACACTTCTCACCGGCTTCCTATCCGCTTCTGGTTATGGTTTTTAAGTGTTCAGTAGTCAAGTCAGGTACACAAATGACCCATTCAGGCTCCAAACAGTACACCAAGTCCCAAGGGGATTGCCACAAGTCAGCACCATATTCTCGAAACCAATCAATACCGGACCAATCAATAGCTGGCCATAAAACGTTTGCTTGGGTTTTCTGTAATCGACTGACTTGATTATATGATGACCTTTGGCAGAGGTTCTGTGGGTCACTGCAGACTATAGTCAGATCATTTACAAAGACCATTTGTCTTGGTGCATAGGTGGTCAGATGTGAGCTCAAGAATTCATTCCACATGATTTGTTCTTTTTTTTTTTTTTTTTTTACGCAGTAGCATTACGCAGTAGAACCAAATCAGCATATTGTAACACAAAGCAGTGAGCGTGCGATAAAAAGAGGCACTGACACGGTAGTTAGATCTGTTGTAGTTGCCATTTTATGCATATTTTGTCTCTAAATTTTTATTTTTATGCGCGCCTTGATAATTTCATCTGTATGGAATCAATGCTGCACTGCACGTATTGCACTGAAGTTGATGAAATGAACCTCTGATTCATTTGGAACCCTTAGTTTTTAAGTGAGTTTGATTCCCGTTTCCTGCAAGACCTTTTGTGCGCGACCCAGACCGTGACCAGTTTCCTAACCTTTCTCTAATCTTAACCGCGTCATTTTTATGCCTAAACCTAACCTTTCTCTAACCGTAACCAAGTGGTCTTGTTGCCTAAACATAACCGCGTGACACGAACACATGATAAAAGTGACAACATCTGATGTGTCTCATCCTGATACTGAAGGATACCTTTGTTGTCAGTTTTGGATGCGAAAGGGGATCAAGCTGTCGTATTTGACGACCTGGGAATGAGAATGTGTTGGCTCTATGGTCTGGTTGACTCACATAGCTGACAAATGCCTACAAAATGTCCGGAGATGCAGAGATAAGGGGTGAACTCAGTCAAAATATAGCCTAATAATCATTATTCAAGCTAATCAAGTTGGAGATCAGTGACTCACCACAGTTCTCCTCATCTGCTTGATTCCCACAGTCATCAACGCCGTTGCAGTGCAGGAGTTGAGGGAGGCACATAGTCAGGTTGCCACAGGGGAAATATCCAAGGGGGCACGTTGCCTTCTCCTCTGTGATGTTGAAAGCTGAAAGTGCAGGAGAAAATTCAAGAAAATGAATTTGAATTTTTTTCTGCTACTTGTCTTTCTTAGTGGAGACAGACATATTAAGGGCCCTTATCAAAGATGTGAGTAAACATCTTGTCTACTAATGCAATCCGTGCATGTCACGAATCAACCAGGAAGGCATTTGAATGCATTTGCCCAAAACCACTTCAGTGTCTTCTATCAGTGTTTCAGAAAGTAGTTGATAGAGTTTGCCATTTGTAATTTGATGCTGGTTTCCTATTTCTCCTTTGTGTATTGCATTCATCCTCATAATCAGAATATCTAATGCAGTCTTATGAATAGCAAATACAACATAACAAACGGTACATACATACATACATGGTACACGTTGAATAGATCTCACATGCCATGCAAAGTGGAAGACCATAATATGTTGTGGGAAATAAACTAGAAGAATTCAGCTTTAAAACATATCCTTTCATGTTCTGAGAGATTTCTTCAAAATTATTCAGATGATCATCTAGTGTCTGTGGTGGTAGTAGGTAGTAGTGGTAGGTGGTAGTAGGCCTTCTATTTTAGTTTAGGCAGATGTGGCTGCTCCATATTTTAAATGGAAAAAACACGAACATGTCAACTTTTATTGGCTCTGTCAGGCTGTAAAGTGAGGGAATACTTTCTCCATCCATAAAGATGCACAAAATGAAACTTTCAGTACTTCTTCTAGATTTAATCATCTTTAATCTGAGTCTTAATTGTGAAAAATGAATGCACGATGTTCCATATGCAATATTCATTTGAAGTTTATAAACAATTAATTATTGCCTTGAGCCCTCAAAGGGTGTAGCGGTTCTGTTGCATTTTATTGTGTCTGGCTTGCAACATTTGTTAACTGGAACTGACCTTTGAGTTCTGTCAAAAAAAATGAAAATACATGCCTTTTGAAACAGAGTTAAAGGAAGGATCTACAATATAATAATTTAACAATGTGGAAAGTATTATCACAGCTATAGGGGATCTGTCCATTTTGTTGTTTGGTGCTGATTTTTTCTTGTTCTTGTGGACGGACAAACACAAAAGACATGACATCATGTTGAGGTTTTTCCAGTGCAGCCACAATTGAGATTTAAGAGCAAATTTAGTTTAAATATTGTATCCAAAAAAATCAGTGGTACATGCCAGATTTTGGTCCCTCAGAATAACATAGCAACAGCCATACAGGGAGAAATCAATCAAGTAGCGATAAGGGATTTTACAATTTGCATTACATTTTCTCAACTGGCAACAGCAGTTTGCCAGAGATATTCTGAAATGGAAAGGAGATTCTAGCTGTGTCTGCTTCCAATGTTACTGCTGTATTATAAAGTCACAGTAAGTCTAAAAAAACAAAGAAGTTTACAAAGCTAAAACACCAATTCATGTGAGAATGCATCTGTTAGACCCAAGTGTTTTCATGGTTTTTCTTTTAACTCAGTCCCAACACCTCCATGGTGTAGGGGAAGTTTTCCTGTTTTTCTTTCCCTGTGTGTCTGAGAAGTGAGAATGATAGTGCATCGTTATACCTCTGAAGTGAAAAGGTCAGTAATTACCCTTGACATGACATATCCCTTTATCACTAGGTCTGATTGCACGTTATAATTATGTTAATCGACACCAGCTATTAGCTGAAGTGTATTTGGTGCTCAATTTAAGCACAGCAGACCCTCTCTTCTCCCATGAATGACTTTGCTTAAAAGATATGCATCATATTTACAAAGGTAAGGCCCTTAAGTGCTTGTGGTTGACTGTCAACTTTCCAGCTGACAGGTACGCTACTAATGAATCACAACAAAGCAATCCTGTCACCTAGCCAGTGGTCTGGAACAAACCTCATGGTTCCTAATTTCTAAAACAAATGTCGACTCAAATCATTATGGACACCTTGGAGTATAAATGAAACTCATGCATGAAAGTAAAGCTAAATTTCTGGTATGTAAAGGCTGGCACACATTACAGGATTCTTCAAACCTTCACAGATTTAGAGACCGCACACTTGATGATGACAAAAGACAGATCGCACAAGATCTCTCTCTTCCGATCTTATAGTGTGCGGTGTGCACTACGGAGCACACCACACACTAACCGATTCTTCAGCAGAGTATCAGGTTCTTCACGCTCAATATTCCAAATCTCGCGTAGTCAAACGTGACTTCAGTGAAACAAACATGGCAGACGAACAGGAAGAAGCAATTCTTCCGTCAGTCAGCTGACTCAGCTCGCGTCTTGATTGGCTTTTGTTCCGGTACACTGCAGAGATTCACTTGCAATGAGTTCTTCAGTTTGATTCAATTACATCCAAAGGTTTCAAGAAATTTCACACATAATAACATAGCAAAATGAGTGAGGACCTCAGCTGGTCACATCAGTGTGTCACCCACAAATTGTCACTTGTTGGTGGCAAATGCTGCATTCCATTCAAAAGTGGAAATCTATGGGGAAAAACACAATGGATCGGCCCCCCAGTTTGAATGCCATGATAATCAGCATTTCTCCTGTTTAGTCAGTCAGTGAGAAGGACTCCTCACCCATGAACAAGCTGGACGCAGAGCTTCAGCTCCGTGAAGGTGCAAACCCGTCACACAGGTGCTTGTGCATCAAAGCGTTTTTCATAAATTATGTACTGAGCAATTTTTTAGCATAAACTTGGGAAAACGCGAATGGAGAGTCAAAACTTGGATTACACTGCACAAAGACTCTGAGAATCTGAGACATTTATATCTTTCTTGCTGCTGAAGTTGCCAATCAACTCCAGTGTAACAGAAATGGCTACAGTTTTTGAACCTTATTTTTCTGTGAGGCATTCAATAAAAGTGTTTTAGTCTGTCATTACAGTTCCTTCCATGCTGGGCTACCTACAGTAGCTTGTTAATGAGGCCATATCCAGTATATGATTCAACTTGTTTTTATCATTCAGTTTCATTTTCTATACAGTCTGGAAGCGGTGAAGAGAAATGTTTTTGATTCGCATTTGCATTTTTAGCTCTCTGCCATCAGCTGTGGGTACCATTGAGGACAATGAGGTCATGTCTTTTCTTAAAAAGTTAAATGGTGGTGACTGTGAATTGCTGAAACAATTTAGTTAAAAGGTGCACTGTCTCACTCCGTGGATGAGAATCTGCATACATGAAACAGTTAATACAAGATCAGCCAACCTTGTGTTTGAATACAGGTTGTACTTTCAAAGCACACATGAATGGCCTTACCAATATGATAATATGAGTACAAATCCTCTCAGATAATTTAAGAAAAATACAGAATGGTAGTAATAAGGAGAGGCATTCCGTTTATACAGCCGACCACTCCAAACAGGACTGGTTCAATGCCATGAATGACAGGCCTGGCCATAGCCTTTCCATAGACTGTATTCCTCCTGACCAACAAACTCAGAACAAGTCACTATGCGTTATACCACAGGAACAGAAGAAAAGCACCAACTGGGTTCAAGATCCTGGCTCACAAACTATTAACCTGTATGCTTTCAAAACGTGACATGTCCAAACGTTTGCACACAGAATAAACTAGACTTTGTGCTTGGACATTTTCAGTGGACAAAATATTTGTGGTGGGAAATAGGCTAAGACATTGTGATAAAGTTACGCTGCACAGGAGCAGCTTTGAAAAAACAATCTGCCTACCTTGCTGTAGTCACACCGTATGTTATCGCCTACCTCAAAAGTGGCCTTTGTGCGAGGCTTGTGCTGATGAAAGATTGCATCTGAGTATATAATAGCCTATATGTCCAAAATAATTGATTGCATGTATGAGAGGGAAGTCGGTCTCTCGGGGAGCGAGGCACAGATAGCTAGGTGTGTTTCCAGTGATTATTACCAAAGTGTTTCCTTGATACCTCATTTATCACTATAATGCATCAATCAGTAATGAAAAATTGATGTTATCTTTAATTCATTGCAAATAAGAATTCAATTTACAGTATCTTCTTATTTTAAAGGGCAAGATATGTTAGGGCATATTGCGCCTAGTTATCTCAAGTTATCTTTTTTTTCTTTTTTTTTCACCTTGCATTTTCATGTTGCGGTCAGGTTCAGCGGTCCTGGCCATAAAAGTAAAGCTTCTCCCTTTGTTCGACGATTTTCATACAGTAATTTTTCACTGTCATACCCTGTGCAACTTGTAGATTATGGCTTGTTGTTTGGATGAACTTAAGTAATGAGTCTTGGAACACTTGTCAGGTAATTTAGAATAAACCTGAACAATACTGTAGTTGTGCTCCTCTGCTCAATTTATTTGACAGTGAAAGTGACTTCAGTGCAATAAGAAACTGAACTGAAAAAGAGTATTTTCAAAATTGGCTATGTTTGTGACATTTCCTGTGTTGGATTCTAGCTTTATTTTTAGCTGTGTGTTGGCAAGGACATTATATCCTAACTTACTAGCCCCCATACCCGGGCTGGGACTTAGGACCTCAGTACTTTTTGAAAGTAGGCTACAGTCCTGTCTGGGATGTCAACAAAACTGGAAGGCAAAGAGGTTGGAGGATGTAAACTTCCAGTGTCCAACATTGAATGAAACACAACAAAAGCTCCACCAAAGGCTGCATCATTACATATTCAAATTAAGCAATCAAATGACAGTGGGCAGAAATCCTATTTTTTTCCCCTCCTCTTGAGTGAAGACTACCTGCATTTGTTCTATGGAGTGGCTCCAGGGCTGTGCATCAGAAAATCCTCCATTGTTAAAAATGTCCCTTAAAGCCTGTGAGTCAGGATAATGCCTTTTCAGCAGAGAATATACCATAACCACAAAGCCATTGCTTCTTACTCATTCTTATGCATTCAGCTAAAGTGATGATTTGTCATACTGTACTGCTGTGTGCTGAATTTATGGAAGGCAAGTCACTGTCTTTGTTGCCTTTCTACAGACCCTCCTCATAGAGTACAGAAGTATATGCATACAGACGTATATGCACACATCAGCATGCAAAAATGTGCTTGGAGGAATGTGGTGTAAAAATAAGACTGTTATAATCAAAAAAGACACTAAAGACTGGGAACAAATTCTGCCCATGTGGTAGTATAATATATGATAATTTATGTCCCTAGTTAACAGTTGAATGGGAGGGCAATTATGATTTTGCCTCCGTCCAAGAGCTGCATTATTATGTTACCTACTAAAAAGACTAAAGATTGCATATATCACACGTTTTTTCCTGATGTAGAAGAATCTGCAACCACCCCTCCCTTCTTTCTTCTTCTTCTTGGTAGTTTCCTTCCTGGACCAAACTGCCTCTCAGTGCCACAAGTACACATTATATGCCATAATATATGTAAATATGTATTTATGTATGTATGCATTGCTGGCAGGAAACTCCATGGGGAATCAGACCCTTAAGTTTGTGCTCATCCTATACTCTGTCCAATGAGCTAAACAGGAACACACACATGTTATAATACAGCCACCAGTGAAAACGTACACTGCCTGCACACATCAGATTTTGGTGGTCTTTCCAACTATTCACACTGTGTGATGTCATCTTTGCAGCTGTTGCACTTGGGACTTGAACCATTATCATATCTTTGCAGAGTTTGCCAGCGTGTGATTAACCATCAAATGCTGTGTTAGAACATTAAGCATTGCATTGCATCGCTCTCTGTGTTTTTGCTAGATCTCATTTCCTGAAGTTCTTGATTGGGGAAATGCAAGATGTTTGATTTAATTAGCAAATCACTGCCACTTAACCATGCTTTGTTGTGAGCCACTGCATAACAGAATAGCAAACAGATCCTTTCAGAAGTTGTTGGTTTTTTTTTTCATCCTCAGAGAATGTTCATTTGTGAAATGCATCAGATTAAAAACAAAAAGCAAACTTCTAGTCAGACTCATTCTGTTGGGAAAAATCCTTATTTTCCATCTCCTCTGCAAAAACAACATCAATCCTGAGTCATGCATGCTCAGCAGGTGCACTGTTTATGCTGTCCATTAGAGTTGCAAGGTTACAGACAGGTTAAGGATCACATCATAACAGAAATGAACTGAGCTATTGTACCCTGAAAGACGACTGTAACACGAATAACTGTGGTCCATCTCCAGACAACAATAAACCAAAAGCAATCAGACGGCTATTACAGAGAAACTTCCCAAGAAAAATGAAAAGGATAAAACTTAAAATTATGACTGTGTTACTTAGTAAGGCTATGTTACGTGGTTTTACTGATGCATTTAAATGCATTCTGACAGTTACACATGGATACCACACACACAGTGAATGTGAAGCATATTTGCAAACCTTCCTTATGATGAATTGCCACCCATTTTACATAATCCACATTTGTTACCGCAAAGCTTCAAAATTCCTCTCTAACTCGCCTGCCTCTCTTTATCTACATCTGGTCTGTGGACGGTATAGCCGAGATTTAATGAGGGGAAGCAAAGAGGGATATTGTCTTTTACCTGGGTCGTCTCTTCAGTGAACTTGTGAAAAGAACAAGTGTGCTCAATAGCATATTCACTGATGCAAATGCATGATGGAGTAGGTTTGATGAAAGGCAACCGACGCTCCAGACAGGCACGGTGATTAGGCTCCAGTATACTCGACTCACGCTTACCGCCTATCTGAACTTGCACACATTTCGGCAGGTCAGCCTATGAGTCATTCGTGTCGTTTCTAGTCTTGCAGGCTGCGATCGCACAATGCATCAGAGACAAGTTGCTCAACTTACCGGAGACACCGCACGCCAGGATCACAACGACATAAACTTGCATGGTGTTCTCTTCTTTTGTATCTTCCTTTATCTTCCTTTTCAGTAAAAACGCGAGGGGTCGGGATGATGATATCCTCCACTCCGCGCGGATCCAACGGGAAGCTGTGCGTAAAAATCAACAAAAGTTTGTTCGTGTGCGGACGAGGCAGATCTAGAGAGAGAGAGAGAGAGGGCGTTAGAGCATGCAGCTCGGTGAAAGTGACTAATATTGAACCTGCGGTCCCTTTGCAAGGTCGACTCCTTCTGCAAGCACTTGGGACGAGAGAGGGATTGCCATCATTTGACGCACAACCGGTATCAGAGGTGCAGCGCAGAGATAGAGGCGTGGGGGGTGGTGAGCGTGTGTGTGTGTGTGTGTGTGTGTGAGTGTGAGTGTGTGTGTGTGTGTGTGTGTGTGTGAGAGAGAGAGAGAGAGAGAGAGAGAGAGAGAGATCTGGGGCGCTGGAGAATAACAAAAAAGGAAAAGCTGGGCTGTAACTGGAAAGAGGAAAACTGATGCCCACATTCAGACTTTGAGCTTGGGATATATGCAGCATGACAACTCTATTTCGATGTCATCATCCAGTACAAGTCCAAGGACTGATGCCCTTAAAAGCTGACAACCCCGCATTAATTAATTCATTTATTCATTCGTCTGCACACCTGCTTATTCCGATTCAAGGTCATGGGGGGGGATGCTGGAGCCCATCCTCTCCAGCTTGATGCACTGAAAAGCAAATCCTACACAGCTCTGTAGGCTACAATATCTCCTCAGCTGCCAGTAGAGAGCCTGCAACCACCAAAATACACTGAAACCACTCTGGCAAGCTTAACTCCAAAGGCTTCTCTTGTGCTCTGTCATTTCTTTTCCTTTAAAGTCCTCAGCAGACGTGCACAGGTCCAGGGGCTGCTGTCACTTATGTTTTATTTGTTTCTGTTTGTTGCTGAATATGTAAATGCACTGACATAAAAAGATTTACTTGACAGTGGCTTTGGTCTGACAGGCAGAGTGAGCCATGCCTGAACTCAGATTCTCAGTGGAAACCTGGCCCCCTCTTATTGATTTTCCCAGCCCACACATAATAACCCTCTCCCCTCTATTTGCGTGAGCTTCCATCAGTTTTGAGAGCCAGGCCCTGTCTTGTTTTTTATGAGACTTGAATTACATTCGATGAACCTATACTTGGCCTCTCATCTGCTTTTTTTCAGTGATAATAGTTGCTACACCCACATATTAGTTTCTGTTTTTGTGCCTCTGCAGATAAAGGATTGCATTATACTTTTTGGGGGTCACAAGATGATTAAGACATTGAAAAAAATAAGCATGCAAAATTATCTTTATTTATTTATTTTTTTTTTTTCTGTTTTTTCGAGAAATACTGATTGGCTTTGAAATGTGACACGTCCTCTGATAATTAAGCAAATAACAGAGCCTAAACAGGTGGTCACTGTTTAGATGGAGTGCTCGCGGCTCTGCATATGCAGTCTGTGACAGGTGGGCGTGAGCCAGAAAGATTGAGAACCTTTATGCTAGAGTGGCGCATCATCTTGAGCTGTTACTGAGTGCTGAATCATTACTTACTGATTATCAGTCCATTAGCTACCAATTTGTGTTCCCTCAAATGAAGTGGTGCATCACACTGAGTTGTTGCATCATTTAAGGGCACAAACTTGGTGAGTAATGGGACAGGTAGTCTGTCTGTTTTTAGGGCTCACAATGACGATTTTCCACGTGATAGCATGGGTAAAATAAGGTCACAGCAATATTCTGTTTTTTGGATTTGTGTCTTTGATCTTCTCAGATGGCATAGTGATCAAATACAAGCCATGGGTTAGCCTAAAGTCAAAGAAAAATGTGTGACTGCTGTCACACATTTGACATTTGTGTGACAAATGTTGACATTTTGATCAAACAGACCCATAACAGGACTTTCAAGAAAGCTCAGATACTTGGACACTACCCATTAAAACTATACCAAACACATGATAACAGAAAAAACAATTAATCACTTGTATTTGAGCCTGAAGTCGGATATGCACCAGCACCAAAAAGCTAAACCAGTGCACAGTCGTGATTTAAATCCATTAGCAGAAAACTCTGAAAAAGCTACTACCTACCAAAGGTTATCATACCAAAATATTATCTACAGACATGTGCCCTTTCAAAAATTTGGAATTAGATTTTACCACCTTTAGTGGTATCAAAATGTGAAATTTTGGGCTTCGGCCCATGCAAAATAGTTGTAATGAGAGACCACCGAGGTGGAATGCTGGAAAAGAGACTGCATTTCAGCTGGTTTGGAAGATGGTGACACCAGTTAAAGAGGAGGTGAAATATGTGGGTTGAAAGTTCTGTTGATGTTAAAGCTATTTTTTTAGTAGTAGTCCTGGGTTAAAACAGAGTCAAAGCTGGGTCATGTAACAGGGGAACAAAACAGGCAGGGACGTACTACGAAGAGACAAACAGGGGCACCTCGGACAATCTGGCTTAGAGCAGATGGCAGCTTACAGGTACAAAAACACAGGACACTAATGACATGGTACGAAGTGGGTGAAATAGCAGGACAGAGGCTGGAGTTGGCTGATTGGTGGGTACAAACAACTGAGGTGGGAACACAGGAACAACAGGATCTAGACAGGGACGAAGAGAAAACTCACACAAACCACATACATGCAACACACTGGGACAACATGGAACAAAAGGAAAGAGGAAAGAGACAAAGAAAAAGAGAAAAAGAGAAAAAGAGAGGGAGAGATCGATAGCATGCTGGCAGAGTTCATAAAAAATTTATCAAAACAACTGGCCAGCCCACATACACAAAATGTATGCAGTGAGCTACACCAGCTCACACACTCACTATGAGGAAGGCAACTTCAGCGCGCTCTACACAGAAATGTCCTTTGTTCAGAGTCTGGACAGTAAATGTCAAGAAAGCTTTTGGCTTTTATGTAGTTAATCTGGGAGCGGGGTGAATTTAACATAAAAATTGAAATAGGCAGACCGTAGTTCAGTGGCACTGAACTGCAAAGACGGGGAGCACCTCATGTCTAGCCGAGTAAAAATGTCATCGATAGACCATGTAATTGTTTTCCATGTAGCACTAGATAATCTGTATCTGAGATTATAACTGAACCATCTGTGGTTGAGTTGTCGGGTTTTTGGTGTAACGATTTGTTTTGAACAAGATTTATTGGCACCGTCAAGTGGGGCAGATGCAACCCAACAAGCCGACTGATACTTTGGACAATAGCACAGAACTGATTAAGTGTCAGATGTGTCCACTAAGTAGAGTTTAGCCGTTCTCCACCAAAAACCTGGACATCACGACGATTTCCACTGTAGTTGTGCAGTTCATTACAGTGCAAGCATGACATAATGGGACTGACAGGCTCTCACAAACAGTGGAAAGTGTGATGCAGGACCCACCATGCTTCATAAAGCCATATAAAAAACACAGTCACCATGTACTTTCAACTGTAATAAGAGTTAGCAGCATTATAGCTAATATATCATACAATGGATATACCTGCATAACATAATATCTGCATGACCATAACTGCAAAACATCTGAAAGGTTAGTATTTCTTCAAATTGTTGCATGTCAAAAATAACACCAGGATGATTTAGTTTCTGAAATGTTTTAAGTGAGTATATTTTTAGCAAGTGGGATGTACAACAAGCACCGATTGTCAGATCATACAAACAACCCCGGTGACTTGGCATGCCGCCGTGTGATGTCTTGGCAGCCAGTGAATGACTTGAATTACACAACTGAATGCATCCTCTTAACACAGTGTGCCATCATTTAGTCCATTGTTTTAGGAGGGGGATTACATTTATTTTTAGTTATTGTTCCTCTGGGATCTCAAATTTACTGTGGTAGGTTTGGCAGCTGCCTGTGAGAGCCTTATTTTTAGTGATTAAGACACAGAAGGAAAAGAAAAAAAAAGAAGACATGAAGGTCTCATAGTTGAAATGAAGGTGGGATACCTCATTTTTTACTGCAGTTCCTGACAAATTCAGATATTTCAGCATTTTCGCCAGACGATATTGGATTGAACTAGATAGCGTTTAAAAAATAAGATGACAACATCCAACAAGTGGTGGGAGAAATTAACCATTAATCATCAGATGGATTTTATAGAATTTACAACATTCAAGGTCTGAAGTTACACAATACTATATCTCCATTTATTGTTGGCTAGGCCAGTGCTGTGTTCTCCTTTTTTCCTTGAGGAAGACTATTAACTTCCTTGACTTCATAGTTTACAAGCAAATAAAAGTGTATTAAAAAAGACTATGTTGTTTACACTGGATCAAGGCCACTGAATGTAAGACAACTCTTTATATCCCCTGAGAGCTCTCTATAGTTTACCTTACTGAAATTTCAGAGCTATAGTATTAGTGGTATATTCAAAAGCCTGTGAAAATGCCTGAGTTTGGATCCTGTGGTACAAACTTTGTGTTCAAGTTTATTAACTGACAAAAAGTTTAGTTTAAGGATATTAACTTAAAAAAATCCCACTGCAGAATAAGCGTTACTATCTTTTTTTTTATGCTGATAAAACTTTGGGTAAGCTGAAATTGTAATTTGTGCTGTTTTCGAGAGTTGGAGAAATTGTTTTTTCCAGCTCAGTGCATATATGCGACAGGAGAAGGAGGTTCTTGGTGAGCCTAAAATTGGATGACTGATCACAGCAAGAGCACTTCAGTGTTTTCAAACTCTATTTAGTATGATTGGATCAAGGTGTCAGTTGTCAGCCTCGCTAATAAATTATAAATGTTTGAGATATCACTGTCAGATAAACTTCTGGAAAAAAAAACATGTTTAATAAATGAATATTTAATGGTGAAAGTGTAGAATGAAAAGTGAACTTA
Organism: Myripristis jacobus; assembly: GCA_900302555.1. NCBI lineage: Eukaryota > Metazoa > Chordata > Actinopteri > Holocentriformes > Holocentridae > Myripristis > Myripristis jacobus. Next base: position 32,454 of record OMLB01043412.1, on the reverse strand, counting down.
CCAGCTGAGAGGTGTCGGGGGAGAAGCCTGTCAGTGTGTGATCAGCCTGTAGTTTTTTATGCACTGCATGCCCTGGGAGGTTATTCTAACCTGCTTCTTAGGTCATGAACTTTTGTGTTCATCATAAAGTTGTGAGGCCATCAGCGATAACCATGTTCTCCTCTTGCCCTTCTCTTGTGTGGGATACGTGAGGCGCTGATGTAAAAGCCCCAATAAAGGGAATATTTTGTGAAGAAATACACAGACATAAGTTTCACTTCGCCAGCAGTAATATTAACTTAGTGGTGCTTATAGATGACACAGGAAAGCTGACCTTCTTCAGCGGCTTTTCCATCCCTCCGGCTCTATTAGGAGGCATCAGGCATTTGTTTTTCCTCCTGTCCCGTCTTGTGGTCTGGTTGCACGGCTCACAGCTTAATTGGAGTGAGTATCTGCATGCTACAAGGAGGCGAGTTCTTTATTTTTTAATTTAAAAAAAAAAAAAAAAATCTCTAGCATGGCAATGGTAGAGCTAATTGGCTTACATTCATCTCTAAAGCAGTTCTCTGTGTTAGGCACAAGCACCTTAGGTCTAACCCTAACTCTTAACCCTATCTTCAACCTTAAGTGTAATCTTAAACCGATAAGCCAAAATGACCATTCATGATGTGAAAAAAAAACAACAAAAAACATCCAAGGGAGTCACTGATGCTGCAAAACAACCAATACTTTGATCATTTCATTTAAAGAAATTGTTGAATTTGTGGCCCCATGGACGTGTGTGGGCCAAAGAAGTGCATAATTTGTTTATGCCTGGGGCTGGACCTGTGTCTAAACTCATAACGCCACGTCATCCATAGTAACAGCATGGTAACAAAACACAAGACAATAAAACATGTAACACTCCTTTCACATAGTTTTATCGCACGGGTCAGTATAATGTACATTCAGCTGCTCTGAAATGAGATTGATCGGGCTTCAGCTGGCTCCCAGTGGCAATAATTTGATCAGCGATACCCTGAGGAAAAATCACTTAAAAGTATTGAGCAAGGCAGCACTGGTCATCAGTGGGGCCTGCTGAAGACACTCTCTGCATCAGCTGCACTTGAATGTCCCACATGGCTTTTTGCTCCTGTATAGGTGGACTACTGCACCATGGTGTACTACCATGGTACTGGGGCTGCTTGTGCAATGAGACACCTTACATAAAAGCCACCAAAAAAGACTGAAATTACTTCCGGGCATTCAGCTTGTGCTTGTATTTAGTGCAACAGTGAGAGGCTAAGGGCTGTAAGCATTTGACAGTTGGCACTAATTCTGTTATGTGCATGAAAGCTGCTTTCTCTGATCTACTGACATGTGCGCAGAAACGTTTTGCATATGGAAACGGCACTTGGCATGACACATTTGATCTAATTGTCGCCCACAATCGAATATCAGGGAAGGGAGTATGGATTGAGCTCCATCTGTCTGTTCCTGTGTCTGTCCATCTGCCTATCACACATGATTTCTTGACTCCGGGGTTTTGCAAATTCGATATAGAAGTGACTGGCTCACCACAGTGCGACCTTCAGGCCAGCAGGTCCATTTTGTCCATCCGGTACGCTGGCCCCCGTGAAGCACCACCAACTGGTCAATAGGTCCCTATGCTTCAAGCAGCAACGTAACAGACACCAGATATCACACTGGCGGATGTGTTTTCATGAAGATCGAGGAGCGGCCACGGCAGGGTGCAAATATGGAGGAGGAAATCGTTGAAATCGATCACTTCCAAGTAATTAGTAAACCACATAATTGCATCTGCATCTGCATACAGTAAACAAACACCCAAGAAACGCACAAACTAACTTCTCTCACTGAAAAAGAAAAGACAGCTGTGTTGTTTGTTTGAAGGCACAGCAGGAAAATGTTTATATATTATGACACATTTATATGTTTTTACACCTGTTGTTGTGCACCTGGCTGCAAGGAGAATTTCCCCAACAAACAAAGCTGAATGGAAGACAGATAGGAGATCTGGTCGATTTGAGAATTACCGCCTTTCATGTGTCGAAGGATGAGATTAAAAGAAATAATACATGGCCACGTCTTAATATATCATGAAGTGAACTGGAACGTCAGGCAGCGCGAACAAAAACTTGTAACAGTCCTGATGGATTACAGTCTCCTGTCCGCTGCCTATTGCTGACTGACTTGATATACAAGGATACAAGGAAGTTTATTGGTCATTATACAACAGGTTGTATAATGAAATTAAAATGTGGTTCCCTCTTGATTGATTAATTGATTGTATAAAAATAAAATTATTAAACATGGAGGAGTGCATATCTACTGTGAGCACATGCCATCAGCAAGGAATAGCGATATTATTAGCAGCTAATTAAGCAAATACAGCGAAACAGCACTTCAATAGGTCACGTCGCTGTTTGCATACACGACTCATCCTTTTGTTATTATTTATGATGCACTTATGAGTTTTATCCTGTAGGAAGATGACCTTGGCTCTCCTCTTGAATTCTGTATAGGATGTCTTTGTATAACATTTAACTAGTTTGCTAAAGATGAAGGATTTCTATAAGCACAACTTGAAAGGCATTTCATGTGCTCTGAATGTAGACTTAAGCCTCTGTGTTTTCTGCATGAGCCTGCAACGCCGTGAAAGATGCATATTTGAAAGCCATGGTAACACGTTTTCTGTATATTGTAGAGGTTGCCCTCCCCATCCCTTCTAAGGATTTCCACATGCCACCGAATTTCTTCAGTCACGGCTGTCAAGCACTGCAGGATATATTTACTTGAGTTACGTACAGTTACAGTAACGATGCGGTATTAACAATTCCAAGGAACATTCTTGGCAAACTCACTGAAGACCCAATCTGCTAAAGCTTCTTTTAAGATTTTCAAGTTGCTTTGGATGAGTTGGGAATGATATTGCAGACCTGACCAGTAAGAACTGGTCCATTCAAATACTTGCATGTGGTATTCTGTGTTTTGAGACGGCCCAGGGATTTGGAATGATAAATCACAGGTGGCATTCTAACGTCTTGCACACCAGGTATATCTCTACTATCTCTTGTCTTTGCACTCATCCTTTCGTGTATTCTTGCTCTAATGGAGGTACTCTACCCTGAGAAAAAGAGTAGATGTGTGTAAGTAAGGCAACAGCTACTGCGGGGGGCATTGTTCTCAAGGCCTTGAAAGCTCCCACTCCTGTTGCTTATCATACTGCATAAAGCATGATCCTACCATTTTTTGCTCATTACCTGAACAGAGTGCTGGGGTCGTGTGCATGTACTTGCAAGTATAATAAAAAAAAAAAAAAGAAAAAGAAGGACAGCCTTTCTCTTGTAAGTCTTCTACAGAATTTCCACCGTAGTTGCCAACTACCTCTCCATCGGGCTTCACATGGTGACAATCAAACAGGATATTTGAGTGATTTGTTGTACTTATGTAAGACATTTCAAAAAGCTACTGAAAAGAAAGGCACACATAGATACACAGTACATATGATGGACAACATACAAGACAGGCACATGCTTCTGGCATCTCTGCCCTTTTAAGATGATGGATTTCTCCCTGTATAATGGTTGTACCCTAAACCTATTGTCGACCTTTTAGAAAACTCAGATTTTCCCTGCTATCAGACTCCATTGAATCTTTACTGGAGATACCTGGAAGTGATGTCTACATTTGGCCAGGTATACATTTGAAAGAGAAAAATACACCGCCAAACGCATATTAAAAAGGATATGAAACGAGACAAAGCATAAGGAAACAAAAACTTTTTCGGACGGCTGCACGCACCGTACACAGCTTCACAAGATACGTCTCATTTTTTTTAATGTTAAAGACGGAGCAAAGACTGAAGCTGCCCCTTTTCAGTTTGCTGAAAGGAGCTTTTACCCACTGAAAACTTTCAACGCCAAAGTAGCCTACTTTATTTAAACTAACTAAAAGAACATGTTGCTTTTACAGTAACCCTAAATATTTATTTTGTGCCCATTTAATAAAGAGTAGGAAAGCTATAAGAATACAAAATAGCGACCTTTTTTTCCATGATTGTTACAGTGGAAGGAGAGGATCCATAACAACTTTTTCAAATCCCTCCCTTTTCACACTACATTTACCCACATGCATAACGAAATGTACGTATTATCCATTCAGAGCACTGAAACTTCATATATCCAGTTAGCTGTTCAAGAATTAGGAAAAAGTATTTCTGATGTTACAACACATCAAAGGTTTGGTTTAGCCTCATGAATAAGAATTATAAGACATCAATTATATTAAACGGACAGAAAATGTCTCAGAAACACAGGCACATCAAGCATATTCATGCCACTTGTGAAGTTAATTTTTGCACGGGAAACCTCGATGTGATAACCTCTGTTGTGAGACAAGGAACTGTGGCCACGGAGCTTCAATCAGTTCACCAGGAAAGATCGCTTGAAAGAAAAACTCAGAAACTAGGGCAGGTGAAGAGAGCATGGGCAGCTGGGTGGGTGAGTCAAGAGATGTATCCATCTATCAAACTGAACATCTGGGCTCAAACCCCGACCGTGACCCAATTTTCCTCCCTGTTAAAGTGTCTTTGAGCCTCGCCGCTGTGAAGCTGGCCCGGACCTCCCAGTCAAGGGGCAAGAAAAAGACAAAGCTCCTATCAGGGATCAAAACAGTACCACAACATGTAGACAGAGCGCCATGATATAACATAATACATGGCCACCGTATATCTGCAGGGATATATTATGGATTGTGGATCAATACTAGTGACAACGGCCAGGTGGGCTTTTTTTCTGTCTTTCAAAGTTTGTTTTCCAGCTCGTGCTGTTGAAGAGCAATCTCAAGACACTCCTTATCCTCCCAAGTGGATCAGAGCTTCAAAAGGGAGTGAAAATCTGCGTGGTAACATTTATCCGGTGCATTTCATGTCCACGCAGAACAGCAAATTTCTCTCTACTAATTATGTTGCCATTGCTGCCGTAGCCTGAGTACGCAGTGAGCAGCACTGATGCATCAAGGACCAGCAGGACGTCCTAATGAAGAATCGAGAAACAAGACCAAATGAAATGTCAAAATGCTTTTAAAATAACGGAGTCCTACAGAGGGCATTTTGGATGTTGGCGTGACAGAATATGTTTTTCGAAATTCTGTTTCCTCCGTTCACACTACTGTGTTGGACTTGCATCTGGGTATGTTGGAAAATTTCCATTATCATAGGCTGAATGTGCCATGTTCATGTGGATGGAAGGCCAAAACGGCGAGAAAAAGGAGATTCTTTCAGGTTTCCATTTTATGCCGCTTTCAATTTGATGCTACTTTTTGTGGACATAGTCTAAAATAAATGATAGGTCCTTATACAACAGTTCACCCGGGGCCAAAACCAATCAGCACTGCTGGGCTCTACCATCAGATAACTACATATACTGTATGTGCAGAGGTCAAAATCGTGAAAATGTTTTTGTGCTCATACTCACATGTCCCAGGACTATATTGCCTGTGGTGATAAAGGTGGAATAAATCAACGTGCAAAAGGGAAAAGAAAATCCTCTAAAGTATTCAAGGGGGCTTTTTTCTTCTTTGATTAAAAGATACTCCGGAAATCCAATGTGCTACCATGAGCACAAAAAAGAAAACTGAAGAAAGATGGATAAACAGGAGGAGGAGAGGGAGGGCAGTCTGTGAAGCAGGGAAAGAAAATGTCTTTTTATTGCGTCTCCTCCTTTGGAAGCTGTAAGAACTAAGCAGGCTTTGTAGTGCACACATGCTTTCATTTGTTTGAGCAGGGTATTGCCACCAGTCTGCAAGAAAGGAAGCATGAAACTTTTTTTTTCTGTTTCTTTCTTTCTTTATTTTTTAAGCTGTTGGGGACTTGCTTTGCTGTGCACAAAGACCAAACAGTGGGTCCAATTCATCGATCAAATTGTTCATTCTTCACAATGCCCCTTATATCCGCTCCACGCCAAGCTGTGTAAATTTGAATTCATGCTGATATTTCAACATCTTCTCTAGGATTCACATGAGACATATTCATCCACCGAAAAAAAGCAGTCCAAAGTGGACAAATATTAAGACACCGCTCTTGCGTGGATGGGGGAGACTGAGAATTCAAAATTGCTGCCATAAATGCTCATAAATTTATGACTTTAATAGAATTTGTGAGGGTTTTTTTTCCCTCAAATTTGTCAGTTTATATACTCAGGATTTTTCAAGTTTTTTCCCAGAAATTTGTGGATTTTTTTTTTAACTCGCAAAGAATTACCAATTTAATCTCAGAGATTATCCATTTTTTACTCATAAATGTACAACTTTAATCTTGGATATTCAGAGTTTTTTTTTTTTCTTTTTTCTGGGAATATTAACCCCCACCCCCCTTTTTGTATTTTTACCCCTGCTGTGGCCCTAATACACCAACATATAGATGTTATTTGTCTTTATTTTTATTTTTTTCGGGTCAAAAGTGGGGATTGGGTGATGTAATATTGTAATATCGTTGTTATTTCCAAATGTAGGTAGGCTACAGAATAATTCCACTTGAGTACAATTACACTAACTCATCCAAAAATGTACTTTAGTATGAGTAAAAGCAAAGAAAACTATTCAAGTGAAAGAGCATTCAGAAGAAAAAAAAATGAAAAAAGTGAGAACCAGTTATATTTTTTGTCTGGTCTATTTTTGCGATAAAATAAAGAAATCTGATTCAAAAAGCAGTGGTTTAAAATCTTTTTATTTTTTTTTCTTTTTTTATTTTATAGTACTAAGTACAGCCCATGGAAAATAACGGGAACAGTACTTGTTCCTTACATATTTTACTCAATGACTCATTTGTGTCACTGAATAACTTGGTTGCATGGAGGATAAATATGTAGATTCAGAGCCAGCACCAATCTCTCATAATTTGTGAGAATATGAACAGAGGAGCTGTGACTGCCATTTATCGGTATAAACTGTCTGAATAGTCAATTTCTTTTTTTGGGTCACTTTTTGTGAGGCTGCAGGAACCTGAGGGGAAACTGACAAGACATGACAGAGTCACCACGTGCACATTTTCTCTCCTCAACAAAAGAATTCAGTTTATTTTTGTGCAGCTGCCTCATGTTTACAGTACAGTATGTTTTACAGGATAGAATAGCCTACAGTCCCACAAAAGGGGCTTTTTTCTGCACAACATGTTTGCATTCATCAGCTCCTGTTTTTCAGTGAACCAAGAAAACATTCAGTCAGTCTTGGTGAAGGCCAAAAATTAACATTCAAATGTATTTTATGAACAATTTTACAAGTTAATTTGTAAATTCAGTCATTTATTAATGTGTTAAAGACGTAATAATGAGACATTTAATTCGGAATTTAATCGAACTGTCAATTACATGCCTATCATTCCATCAGTTATAATTATCAATCACTGGCATCTCACAGGTTGACATGGGTAACAGACATGTATTACCTTACCAGAAAGTACAAATTAATACACATAATTCTTATTTTTACTCTCTCAGATTGATGATGTTTACATGACTTCATGACCCTGTTTTCTATTTCAAGTAAGGAACTGGTATTTACTTTAGATATTGTGGTAGATATCTGCAACGAGCGAAACTGCATGGCTGTTACCCCGGGGGTTGTCGGGGAAGAAGCCTCCAGGCAGGAACGGAAGACTGAGTGTTACTGGGCTAACAGGAAACCCTGCAGGCTGAAACACTAAAAAAAAACAAAACCTGGAGGTCTTCATGGCAACTGTGCTTGGCGGCACATTCTGCAATTATTGTTGAAAACCAATCTATAGCTGCAGCACCTTGTGACATCTCAAGAATCACTAAAACTCACATTTCACTCGCTGCGCGCTGACCTTTGAGCCCGTTGAAGTTACGCAGTTTCAGAGGCGCTACGTCTGAATCAAGGTGCAGTCGGAGCACAACAATATAGAGATTTCAGAGGGTGAAAGGTCCTGTTGACTTTCAGAGAGGGCAGAATCACCAAAAGGTCAGTTTTAGTTCAGCGTGTACTCTCTCCGCACTGGCATCAAGACACACAGCAAGCATAGCACCACAACTTACTTACTTATTTATTTATTTTCATATCCGGTCACACAATGGTTGATCTATAATCAATCAGCGATTATAGTGTCCAAACCAGGATTAACAATGAAAGCCAAAGACATGGAAACAGCAAAATCCACCAAAAATAAAACCATGGCTGACAACAACAGAACAAATTCTAGACACAGAAAAATTAACATATACAATTAGAGACAACATACAAAAATAAACAAGATCTACCCTAAAGACAGACTTGGTAGAATGTTTAGTTATATTAATGTAATACACAATCTGCAGTAGATAGGTACATACCCCCCTAACTCTTTCTCTCTGATTGTCTTTCCTGTTTTCTTTTTTCTTTTCCTATTTTCTTTCTCTAGTCTTTCTTTTCTTCTTTTCTTTCTCTTTCTCTTTCATTTATCTATTTTTTCCCCTTATTACTGCTAACTTTGTTGACCTTGCCATGCCGAGTTTCCCATTAATGTATTGCTGTTGTTTTATTTATTGAATTATTTAAAAAACAAACAAACAAACAAAACAAATTGCAATGAATTTGAGAATAACCGCTGTTGGAAGTGATGAACGTATGATCAAATATGCAATAAAGTTAAAAAAAAAAAAAAAAAAGAAACCCAATTCTAGTCATAAGAACCACTGTGGGTTTTTTTTTTTTTTCTTGGTTTGTTTGGACATCTTATAAGGCTTTGGGTATGGCTTTTTTCCATAGATAATATTCCATCACTTTACCGTGCAGACAGACCTACTGTTTTGACAACACATTTCCTAAACATTACTATTTTCACCTAGTAACTCTTGCAAGCTTGCAGGCGTAAGCCACTCTTCTTTTCTTCTTCTTCTTCTTCCTCCTCCCCCTCCTCCTCGCCTTCTTCTTGTTTTGTTTTGGGATGCTCGCATTCAAAACAGAGGATTCATATGCACTTAAATTAGGCACATGGATATAATGAAGGCTACTGGAAAAGCCCAGTTCCGAATGTTCTGCCTCCACAGCCACAGAGTCGAAGCTTTAATTAAACCAAGAAACTCCTAGGCTTATTATCTGAGTGAATTCAAGATGCTGTGTGTCCCTGTATCATGCACACAATATCACGTTCACTAATACACTGTTGCTTATTATTAGGCTACATCAAAAGCTACCCTTTTCTTGTTCCTCTTATTTGCTACCAAACGCGTTCCAAACTGGTTCCAGCAGATGTCATAAATGCACAAATGCTCACACACGGTCATGTCTATGTTTACAGCAGAATAACATAAGCTATCACTAAGCCATTTTAAAACCTCACCTCAGGCCATGTGTCTTCCTCTCCTCCTGTCTATGCACTGCTGCTTCCTTCCTGCTCCTAAAAATATAATATGGCTGCAGGGATGCATGTCCAAGGTAAAGCTACTGAGCAGAAAGGTTGTCCATTTTGAAACTAAGGCATGAAAATCCACCTTTTCATGGTTGTGGAGTAACGTTTGAGCATGTCATGGACAGGACAGCGGTGGGGTGTCCTGGTGCAGCTGATGGGTGTAGCAGGCACCGGTGAGTCCATCAGCAGTAATTGTATGGTATGTATATGTTTGTTCACTTTTAGTCATTTGGAAGTCACAGAGCTGATTAGCTGCTTGCAAACAATTCTGAAGGGGGACTCCAGAGGAAACTGGCACTCAACAGGCAACAACTCAACATTAATCCTTGCCGGTTCTCCTTTTTTTGGGTTTAATCCATCATAAACATCAATCACTTTTTAAAACCCTACCTCACACCCTGCAACTCCCCCTGGCTCTCCTCCTGTCTCCTCCATGTGAATGCATCACGCTTCTCCTGATAAAACTGTTTGTGATACTTCAAAAAAAAAAAAAAAAAGCAACAGTGGACTTGGAAACTGATCCGTAAAGTTAATGTCGATCTCTTCTGTGTGTGCAAAATGCTTGATAAAAGGCACAAACGCTCACATATTCATCACTTATCAAACCTCATCTGAGCCACCTCAGTCCCTCTACCTGCCTCATCCCTGTTACTACCAACATTTCCCTGATAAAAGATTATACATAGCGTAATGTTTACAATATCATAACACAAGGCTTGGTAAATGATTAGATGTGATGTGGTCTTATACTTGACTGGAAGTGTATACGCTTCACACCACTGGTGCAGCTTGTATTATAAAAAAAGATGCCTGTCTTTTGTATAAAGAGTATCTTTCTCTGACGATGCTGCAGACCTCAAATTCAAAACTGGTGAGGTAAACTCGTTCGATGAACCCGATGCTCCAAGGAGGCGATGAGAAGGCGAATATCACAGTAAATGTCAGAAGCAGATAGATAAAATATCTTTAAATGATTTTTAGCTATTGTAATAAACATCATACACTCTTTATTTGATGGCACAGTTAACATTTTATGACATGAGATACTAAATAATGAATGAGGGACTGAGGCTGGCTATTTGTAGGCCCGACAGGTCATCTGTGCGCTGTCCTGCTCCAATTCCAGTGAGGAATTGCAATCTGTATTCCGTTTGACAAATGTTGACTCCTTATATCTCTAGTTCATACACCATCTACCATCAACAGAAATAAGTTAGGATTTTTTTCTTGCTATCTCAAGTTGAGAGAGAGAGAGAAAAAAATGGAAGAAACAATGGATTTTGGGACTTTTTTATTTAGAGAATCACCCACGCATATCAGTTTTACTATATGGGATGTGAAAACGTTGAATATCTCAAAACCGCGCACAATGCTGATAGGACTTTATAATTCCAAGGCACCACTATGCCACCAAATAGAAATGCACAACCATTTGTTGCAATAAAGGGTTTAATAAGTAAGATGAGAGCGTCCTGACTCAAGCAGCCCTTCACATATATGCTGAAACAGATGTTCTAACCCCTGGATGGAAAAAATGATCGTTCTCATCCATCCACCTTTATTTTCTCAGATGGGTATCTTTTACTTTGTACAAACCAAATGCTGCCTGTTTAAGTCCAAACCATGCCTTATACATCAATTGTCTTGACAAAAGAGATTAGAAATAAGGGAGAGATTGAGATGGATAGCACTGCGGCGTGGATGTGGGACCCAGGGGAGCAGGAACAGACGTGGGAGCGATGGACCATGCAAATACCTCCATATTTCAGGTTGCACTTGCATTGGCACAGAGACCTGTGGCACTGCAGTAGGGCTGAATGAGAGACGGTATTAGCATCATGAAGCTCTTTGATAGTGCTGGTTGTGATCTTGCTTAACTTCTGTTGACAGGATTTTATAAAGACAGAAAGGTAGAAGCACAATATTTATAAAGTAATGCTGCTGAGAAGAGACTGAAAAGATTGTTGCGTTATACCCATGTTACAATGTACAGTGGCTGCTATATTGTTCACCTTTCCAAACAGAAAAAGCATTAATCATTATGACAGCACATGAAATCTGCACACAACTTAAATAGATGGAGAGGTTCATTTCTAAATGGGATATCCCCGGTTCAAAAAACATGACACCTGCTCACATTACAAAATGACTGCTGTAGGCGGAAACGCACTAATGAATTTTATTGGAGCCATTAGAAAATGTGAGCCCTCAATTTGCAAAATCATAATATCGCAATAGATGTAATGTGCTTTTTTGCTTTTGCAATTAACCTCAGCTTACATTTCCCGCTCTTAATAAACAACAAAGCGCAGCACTTTTGAAGGAAGCTGCTCCAATAAATATAATTGGAGCACTTTTTTTTTTTTTTGCACAACTTTACATTTTGAATTTTGAATGTTCAGACTGTTCACTGTTAAACAAAAACTGGAAGAACTGTGCAAAAAAAAAACAAAAAACAGGCTGGCAAACAGGCTTCAGGAGTACAAATAAATGAAATGACAGAGAAAAGAAACTAGAACCAACAAAGACAGAACTGAAAAACAAGATTTAAATACTCTAGAACCTAATCAGGAAACAAGACACACCTCGGGAAGGGGCTGGAACACGAGAGTGGAGAACACAAATGATTGGCCGAGGGAAACACTGAGGACAGACCAATCGGGGCTGATTACACAGACTCAGGACAGGTGTGGGAAGGTGGGCAGGGCAAACAAGACTGACACAGAAAAAAACACAAGGAAAACACTGGCAGAAACAAAAGCAAAGTCCAAACCAAACATCCAAAAACACACAAAAAAACTCAGAAGTATGTCAAGTTCACGTATCTTCATGCTTATGTTGACATACTCACCGGTGCAAAAAGACAGATCATGAAAACGCAGCTGTACAGACATTTCTTTGCACCTGCTATCGACTGAACCATATTCCAAACCAGGCTTAGGGTTAGGGTTAACACTGTAATAC